>JAKSZP010017753.1:0-42591 GCA_022478985.1 Massospora cicadina | reverse complement strand
AGGGACAATTTAATTATTACTGGTAATCAATGAACTACAATGTTGCAGATTACCTATCCTGTTGTGTGGAATGTCAGATTCACAAGCCGCACAAGAACATTAAAGGATACTGGCTAGTATGCCCTGGTTTTGTGTGGCACATGGTGTCCATAGACATTATGGGACCATTGAGTATCAGCACTGTAGGAGTGAAGTATATAATCGTCACAATAGATCATTTAACCCGATGGGTTAAAATGAAAGCCCTCAACAAAGTAGATTCAATGAGTATGGCGAAGTTTATACTTGACCAAATGATCTATTGGCACAATTTCCATCAAGTTATTCTCAGTGACAATGGAACCAACTTTACTTCACATGTGATTCCCAGTCTAAACATATTAAAGGAATCCGCGGTGTTGTATCTGTTCCCTATCATCCAGAAACTAATGGAATGGTGGAAAGAGTGAACGCAATTCTAGCCTCAACGTTACAAAAATTGGGCACAGGGAAAACTTTATCTTGTGGCGTGTCTGAGTTTGATTACATTCACTTATAATATCAGTTACCATTTGGCGACTGAGAAAACACCATTCAAACTGTTATATGGGTGGAAAGCCTCATTAATGCCAATATTGTATTCACAGTAGAGCCATCTTCAGGAATGAGTGCCAAACATTATCTATCCCAACTGGCCGATATCCTGATTGAATTACAATTTCAGGCATTTAAAATGACAATGAGAAAAAGAATCAACGCAAAGAAAATGGATGACGGGAATTGACCTACGTTGAAAGAATACCATGTGGGCAATAGGGTAGCCTATTGCGATACCCATGGGTTTGGGAGAAAAAATAAGTTGGACGCCCTATGGATGGGATCGCTCAAAATTGTCGCCAAGTTGGTGAATGATGCCTATAGAATCAAGAATACTGAAGATGGTCGCATAGTTAATAGAGTCCACATAAGAACTTAAAGTATTGTACTTAAGGGAGAAAATAGTAATGGAAAAAATAAATAATGAAAAGATAAAAAATATATAAAAAATGCTTAAAAATAGAAAAAGTATAAATATTAAAAATGATTCTTAATTTGAACAGTGATGCATCTAGTGATATTCTCACTTACAAGGCTAGTGGAGGAAGGAAGAGATAGTGACGTGCATGAGTCCCCAAGATTTGGCAGGATCAGACGGGATGAAACTATATCTGCCAGAATAGTCTCTATCAATGAAATGTTGAAACCTGTTTGGGGTTTGTACAGGTGGCAAAGTTCCAACAAGACCTGTCCTGGGGTTTGTATAGGTAAACTAGTTGATCTTTTAGCAAATAATGTGAAGATGGGACTGGCACAGCATGATGTCATGGGATCCGCAATTGAGAAGAGGTGGCAATGGGTAGTAACTAATGATATGAAGTCATCAATCCAAGCAGCGCATATGGGCGTTGAGTGTGGACAGACCTGCACTCCGCTGAGGATATAGAGAAAAGATAAACCAAATATGAGCTCAAGCTAAGGCGGCTTCCATCCCTGAGGGTTCTATCTTCCATTGGATATCTGGTCAAGAGGGGGGATATGTCAGAATTTCAGATGACCACATAATCCAACCTTTTAACCAAATTAATAAATTTAGTAATTAATTTTATAATCATATAGGATTGGCAGCAGCTGATTAATGGGATTATAGTTGTGCATCATCCCTGATGATATTTGAGCCGCTGACTAATGAATTTATCATCAGGAATCATCCCTGATGATATTAGAGGCCACGGACAGATGAAAATTTTGTTGGACATCATCCCCAAGAAATCAAACAATAATTCATTATGAGAATAACACCCAATAGTCAGATTGTAGCGAATTATTCAGAGCAGAAAAAGATTGGAGTCATCAAAAACTATCAAAACGTTCAAATGCTGGAGGAAGGGTAGAGTTGTATTCAGCTGAAACAATTGGTTTTGAGTCCTTATACCAATTGTTTGGTCCACTAAACACCTGAGGATTACGCTGCCTAAGAAACCCAAGGCAACGAGACCTGATGATTAGGTGCCTAACAATGAGGGTCAAACCAGTATAGGAGCACAAATAATTCCCAGCGGACAGATGAAAAGTTTTTGTGCTAATTCTAGCTATAAAAACCCCAAATTATTACCTAATAAAAGCAGATTTAAACTGATAATAACTTAATTGTTTTAACATTGGTTGTTTGAAAATTTCTCCTAAGAGAAGAGTGCAAGGATCATATATCCTAAAGTTGGCTATATCAAAATCTCCGCTTGGCTCTGCAAGAAGGGAATAGGGAAAGTGTTCCCTACCAGCACAAGAACATCTTCAAGAAGAAGAAGCACCTGTCTAGCGTTGGTCAATACTCTCAACGTGTCTTTTGGGCAATCAACAATAATAGTCTTCATACTATTATTGCCCCAGTCTATTAATTTCCATCAAATAATCGATGCAAGATCCACAAATATGTGCAGTTAAAATCTAGAGCAAGAGCGAGCCACCTTCCCATGCCAAAGATTTTAACAACATGTCAGGTGAAAACTTGCATAAAAAGGAAGGACGTGGTAGACTTAGCGGTGACAGTGGAAACAGAGACAGCTTAAATCCATTTGGTAAAATGGTCAATAGCTAAAATGATATAGCGGTGTCCATATTTTAGCAGTAGTAAGAGGACCCACTGCATTAATACTTATAATAGAAATGTTCTGATGGTCCCACAATTTTATGTTGATAAATCAGATTTCTACTGCATTGTTTTTGGCAAGTGAGACAAGTTTCCAACATATTTGCACAGCTTCCAGCATATTATCCCAATAACATTAATGTTTCACCACTGTAAAGTCTAAGCGACAGCTCCATGCCCCATAGCTTGATGAGCCACCATAATGGTATCAGTCCTAGTAGAAGGCCGAATAAAAGGTAGCCATTTAGATCCCAACTTCTTATAAAGAGAATCCTATTTAATTTGAGTGTCTTTGGTTAAAGATTGTAGCTTTGTTATAATGACCTTAGATTCATGATAACATAGTTCAGGTCTGCCACTTAGGTCATAGATGCGATCCTCTTCAGCAGTAAATAGAGTCAGTATATGTTTTTCTGAGAGTCCATCAGCATTTTGGTGTATAGCTTCAGCGCGATGTTAAGTCAAAAAGTCATAATTTTCAAGTTTTAGAGCCCATCTAGCTAAAGTTCATCAGAGTCCTTCATTTGTTGTAACCATTTCAGGGATGCGTGATCCATGATGATAGTAAAACTGTTTGTCATAGAGGTAAGGATGGTATGCTTGATGGCTTATAGGACCGCATGGTACTCTCTCTCAGCAACGCTATAATTGCGTTCTGTTTTGGAAAGGGTTTTACTATAAGAGGCATGTTAAAATCTGGGCTGCTGGATGGTAGCTCGCTTCAGCACCCTGATTTCAACTGCACAGATTCTTGACCACTTGCGTTGATTGTTTGAATATATATAAGCTGGGGCAATAATAATAATGAAGACTATTATTATGGTTGATTGCCTAAAAGCCACGTTGAGTGAAATTTCCAACGAAAGACAGGTGCTTCTTTGTCTTATAGATATTTTGGTACTAGTAGGGAGCACTTTCCATATTCTCTTCTCGCAGAGCCAAGTGGATACTTGATAACAACGACCTAAGGATATCTGATCCTTGCACTTTTATCCCAAGAGTAATGTTATACAACGAAAAGTAAAACATCTAAGTTAATATCAAGTTTGAATCTAATCTTATTTAGGGATATTTAGGGGGCTTTATAGTAAAAATTGACACACAAATTTTTAGCTGTCCACTGGGAATTATTTGCTCTCCTATACTGCTTTGACCCTAAAGTTTTAAGCACTGAATCTTGTTGGGTATTTTTGACTTGATTTTCTTAGATAGTGTAATCTTTGGATGTTTGGCGTCAATTTATTATTGTTATAAACTCAAAACCAATTGTGTTGGCGATGATGATTCTGCCATTTACCACAAGAGTTAGAACGCTTAGGTAGTTTCTGGTGGCTTCTCATCCATTTGCTCTGAATGATTCCCCATAATTTGGCTATCAGGTGTTGCTCCCACATTGAATTCTTGCTCAATTTTGTTGATGATTTTCAATGTGAATATCTTTTGTTATTGACCATTGCCAAGATATTAAGTTGTTCCCTGCAATAATTCAACTATTAAGTCTTTTTCCCTCATTGAATTTCTGCTCATTATCATTGAGGATGATTCCCAAAAATAATCTCACTAGTTGGCAACAATTGCTGAGATATACAATTGTAACTTCTTGTCAAATTCATTAATCAGTCAATAGGTTGGATGGTGGTCAACTGAAATTCCAACAATTCCCCCTCTTGACCAGATTATCCATTGGAAAATAGAACCTTAAGTATGGAAGCCACCTCAGCTTGTACACATATTTGGATATCATATCTCTATGACCTCAGCGGAGTTCAGTTCTGTCTGCAATCAATGCCCATATGCTCTGCTCGTCTTGACAACTTCTTGTCCTTGGTTGCTACCCGCTGCCACCTCTTTTTGAGCACAATTCATGACATCATGCCATGCCAATCCCATCTCCACATTCTTGCTAAAAGATGAACTGGTCCACCTGTAAAAACCTCAGGATGGGTCCCAATGGCATCTTGCCATTCAACCTGCCAACCCCAGGACGGGTTTCAACAACTTGTTGATAGGGACTATTCAAGAAGATCTAGTTTCACCCCATACTGATCCTGCCAACGCTTTTGACTCAACCCATCATTGCTTTCTCTTCTCCACGCTCAGTAGGTGAGAATATTGCTAGATGCATCACCACATGTATAAAAATTAAAATTCTAATATATTTTTTAGTTTTTATATTTTTTATGATATTTTAAATTTTTTTATCTCTTTTTTTCTATATTGTTATTTTTTTCTCCCTTAAGTAAAATACTTTAAGTTCTTGTGTTACTCTATTGACTATGCGACCATTTTCAATATTTTTGATTGTATAGGCATCATTCACCAACTTGGCAATAATTTCAAATGGTCCCATCCATAGGGCGTCCAACTTACTTTTCCTCACAAACCCAAGGGTATTGCAATATGCTACCCTATCGCCCACATGGTATTCGTTCAACGTAGGCTGATTTTGATTGTCCGCTTTCTTTGCATTGATCCTTCTTTTCATTGTTGTTTCAAATGCTCAAGATTGTAATTCAATCAGGATATCGGCCAGTTGTGTTATATATTGTTCAGCACTCATCTCTAAAAATAGCTCCACTGCAGACTACAATATTGGTGGCAACGCGGCTTTCCACCCATATAAAAGTTTTAATGGCATTTTTTCCATCACCGTTAGGTAGCTGATATTATAAGCAAATGTGACTGAACTCAGATATGCTCCCCAAGTAAAAGTTTTCCCATGACCAAATTTTGTAATGTCAAGGCTAGAGTTGCGTTCACTCTTTCCACCATTCCATTAGTTTCTGTATGATAGGGAACAGATACAACACCGCGGATTCCCATTGATTTGTTTATACTGGGAATCACATGTAAAGTAAAGTTGGTTCCATTGTCACTGAGAATAACTTGAGGGAAGCTGTTAATAGATCACTTGGTCAAGTATAAATTTCGCCATACTCATTAATTCTACTTTGCTGAGGGCTTTCCTTTCAACCAAAGGGTTAAATGATCTAATTTTGATGATTATATACTTCATTCCTCCAGTGCTGATACTCAATGGTCCCATAACGTCTATGGACACCGTGTGCCACACAAAACCAAGGCTACTAGCCAATACCCCATGATGTTCTTGTGTGGCTTGTGAAGTTGACACTTCACACAACAGGCTAGGTAATCTGCAGCATTGTAGTTGATCAATTCCCAGTAATTATACTGTCCAATATGATCCACTGTCTTCTTTAGGCCGCCATGGCTAATGACCTTATGAGCGGCTCAAATGAATTCTGTTTGTTCTGATGGTTTAAGATGTAAAATTAGTTTCCCTTCAATTATTTATATAATTGATTGTTCTTAAATTCAGTATTTTCCATTGCCTTTTGTAGTGCATTCTAAATTTCAGGGGGTTTATCCCCAATATCTCCTTTGATCATCTGCTGAAATAGTGCATCAGGCTGATGATAGATTAAATATACAACTGGCAATTGAGACAAGCTGTCAGCATTTTGATGCACTGCTCCAGCCGTGTGAATAATTTCAAAATTGTATACTTTCAGCTTTAAAGCCCAGCATGCCAATTAGACCTCTGGTTCCTTCAGATTATGAAGCCAGTGCAGGAAAGAGTGGTCAGTTATAAATTTAAAGTGCTTCCCATGTATGTAGACTCAAAATGTTTACAGGCATGGATTACCACCAAGCATTCTCATTCTGTTTTATTATAATTTCTTTCAGGTGGCGACAGGGTTCTGCTCATGTAGGCTACTGGATGTTTATTCCCATTGTCATCCAATTGACTTAGGATGTCTCCAATTGCCATTAATGAAGCATCCGCTTGGATTATAAATTCCCAATTAAAATTTGGGTATTTCAAGACTGGGCTGCTAATGAGATAGATCAGAGCTTATTGAATGACTTCTGTGCCTCATTGTTCCACATGAATCTCTTTTTTGGATCCTTGAGTAGGTTTAATATAGGCTCAGCAATTCCAGCAAAGTCTTGGATGAATCAGCGATAGTATCTGACCATCCCTAAAAAGACTTAAATGTTCTGAACACTTTTTGGGATTGACATCCATTTGATAGCTTCTATTTTCATGGGTTGTGGTTGTAATCCATTAGAGTTTATGACAAACTCTAAGTATTTGAGCTCTTTTTGAAAAGATGTCACATTTTGGCTTAATTTTTAGATTCTCTATTGTCAACCGCTTAAATATTTCCTCCAGAAGCTCCAAATGATCTATGAAGGTCCTGCTGAAGACGTTGATATTGTCTAAGTATACTAGCACGCATGATAGCTTCGTTTAGCTGAGTATTAAATCCATAGCATTCTGAAAAGTCACCGGTGCATTGCATAAACCTTGGGGAATTCTGGTTGGCTTATATAGTCCTTGTGTGGTAATTATAACACATTTTTCCTGATTTTCTTTTGGCAAATCAATTTGCCAATAGCCCAAATCAGGTCCATATCCAAAAAGTAATTTTGCTTCCCTAGGCAATCAAGGATGCCATTAATTTGAGGCAGCGGATAGGAGTCCTTCTTAGTGATCTTGTTTAGTCAGTGATAGTCAATCACTACTCAATTTGATCCATTTTTCTTTTTTACCAAAAGGATCAGATTTGCCCATGAGCTTAATGATAGAACAAGTAACCCATGTTCCACTAATTTTCTAATTTCATCGCTGACCTCTGCTTCCGCCGCTCTTGACCTTTAAACAGGTCTCATTCTTATTGGTGGATATTTCCCAGTATCAACTTTGTGGAGTAAATTTTTGCACATACCAAGTCATATTGTTATGAGCAAATATCTCCCAATATTTTTGAATAATTGGGCACATCCTCTTGATGATCTCAGTCAGATTGGCTATCTGCTCACAATCCATTAATATGTTGATGCTTTTGGCAGTTTCTGCTGGCAATCCTATTTCAGAAAATGATCCAAATTCATGAAAGGCACTAAGTTCCACCTTTAGGAGCAAGTGTAGAAATGCAATGATCTGATTATTTTTAATTTTCATCTCTTCTCTCCTAGATTTGCTAAGAGTACTTGTATTTCTCCATGACCTTGCATTAAGAACCCTGGCGCTACCCACAGTTCAATCCTCTATTTTTCCCATGTATTGACAATTTCCCCATATAGTTGTTCTGGGAGTTTTTTTGTTATTAGGCTTTAACTATGATTTGGGCTCCCATCAGAATAGTGTTCATTGCATTCATCATTAAGGGTATTCCACAACTCTCCATAATTTCCATCAGTATTGCTTTCAGTTTTCATTCAACTAATTTAAAGCAAATGGGTATAATGTCATCATTATAAATCAAGTTGACAAAAAATTCCTCTTTGTCAGCGGAATCTCCTCCCACTGGTACACCAGAAGCAACATCTGCCCTAATATCGTCAGAGTGGTTTATTTAAAATCGCATTTCACCCCATACTTCCTCAAAAACACCATCCCAATAAGCAAATCATAGTTTGGATTGGCCAGCACTATGGCGGGAGCTAACGCCATCAGTGATCCAAACTGAAATGGTATTGCACTGTAGGCTCCACATGAGATGGTAACGTCTGGTCCAGCCATTCCATAATCTTTTCAATGTTCCAAATCTGGCGAGATCTTCATATGTTTCACCAATTTTGTAGAATCAATGTTGATCGGCGCTCCACTATCAATTATTGCTTTTATTCTTATCCTATTAACTAGAAAATCAACATAGGTACACTCTGAGTACTGCAATAAAGTTTTTACTGAATGGATAGCGGCCTTATTCGCTGAATCAAGTGTTTGAATTATTTGAGTGATAAAACAGAGAATGACTCTTTGATTGCGCTGATAGGTAAAGAAACATTCGCCTAATCCAACTTTGTTTTGATAAGTCTTCAGGGCTCTCAGCAGATCTGTTTTGTCAGCTAACTGTTATTCATAGGGTCAAGCAACCTCATTAACAATTTTAGGGTTGATCCCCTTTGCTTTGGCTTGAGTTATTGCATTAACACTCATGTTAACCACCTGATGGCGTGGATCAGGCGCGCCATTGTCCACAAATAGGTCAGAGATATCAATTTAATCATTCGGTATCAAGTGGGACAGGTTCATCAGCAGTACTAGAACGTCTTTAGTCTAGAAAGCTGGTCCTTTTCCCAAATCTGAACCAGTTTCTTTAATCTGAATGAGATTGATCTGATCTTTTGGCTTATTTTCTCAACACTGGGCAATTACATGGCCAGGTTTCCCGCATTGGAAAGAGTGGATTGATGATTTGTCCACTCATTTTTGAACTTCAGGTTTACTTCCCGTCACAATTTGACTTTCAGATTCTTTAATGTTTGTTGAATTTGACAATATTTTGAGTCTACTTTTGAATTAATTTTAAAATTTTGATTGGGAGCATCAAATGTGGCTCCAAGCATTTTCAGATGGTCCACCATCTGCGAGGTCATTGTTTGGGTTACTAGTGCTACCACCATAATCTGATGCAGTTCTCAGTAGTGCCAAAGTGCCGTCTTCATGACTATGAGCGCATAAAAGTCAGTCAACACATTTGCCCAAGCCAAGATCTGGGATTCTTGGTAAAACTGGTCAGCAAAACTAGCCAGGGTCTCATCCTTGTGAAATTGTATACCCATGAATTCCTGTTTGCAATTCTCCATCCTAGTAGACTTCCAAACTCCAACATGATTGCGGCTTTTGCTTTAGCATATGACCAGTTGTCCCCAGTGAGAAGAGGTAGCACCAGATTCTGGAAATCAGTGCTAAGCCAGTTCATTATGCTCACCACTTTCTGACGGTCTTCATATCCAAACATGGTCATCTCAAAGAGGCTGAAAATGCTGGGGTGTTATTCTAATTAAAGGTGAGCAATTTTGGCATATTTTAAAATTTCTCAGTCACTCCACTCATCAGAAATTCTTTTCCAATGTCTCGAGTAGCCATAGTAGTGGTTTTAGGAGTCATTTCTGACACACCAGCAAATGATTTAGGCATATTTCATGGCAGAGAGGTCTTCCCAATTAAAGTTTTGCATGCATTTTTGTCGGCCTCATTTGCCTCAAATTGCGCACAATCACATTTGTGATTTTCCAACTCCTCAATATGCTTCATAATTTTCTCCATATCCTCATAAAACTGCCAGATGCATTCTCAGCCCGCTTCATGTTTGGTCTTTTAAACTAAAACTTATTTAATAAGCTTACCCTCTTTCCGCTTCAAAGAGGAAACTTTTCTGCAAAGGTAGTTATTCATAGTCCCAACTTGTTTGAGCATCTCTTCCGCCTTTATTACATTCTCCTCCAAGATATTAACGTCAGCTTGAGATGCCGGGCTAAGCACATTCTGATTGATGGCCTTTAATTCCGTCCAGAGATTTTTAAGCTCATCCTTATAAAACATCGTGGTTTAAATTGGCTTTTGACAACTCAACTGTTCCCAGTAGTGAGCACAAATTGTTTAAACGTGGGTTGCTGGATGGTAGCTTGCTTCTACGCCCTAATTCAACTGCACAGACCCTTGACCACTTGCGTTGATTGTTTGAATATATATAAGCTGGGGCAATAATAATAATGAAGACTATTATTATGGTTGATTGCCTAAAAGCCACGTTGAGTGAAATTTCCAACGAAAGACAGGACTTCTTTGTCTTGAGATATTTTGGCACTAGTAGGGAACACTTTCCCTATTCTCTTCTCACAGAGCTAAATGGATATTTGATAACAACGACATAAGGATATCTGATCCATGCACTTTTATCCCAAGAGTAATGTTATACAACGAAAAATAAAACATCTAAGTTAATATCAAGTTTAAATCTAATTTTATTAGGGAATATTTGGGGGGTTCTATAGTAAAAATTGACACACAACTTTTCAGCTTTCTACTAAGAATTATTTGCTCTCCTATACTGGTTTGACCCTCAAGTTTAGGCTCTGAATCACATAAGGTATCTTTGACTTGATTTTCTTAGGTATTGTAATCCTTGGCTGTTTGGCGACAATTTATTGGTGTTAGGAACTCAAAACCAATTAGTGTTGGCCAATGATGATTCTACCATTTACCACAACGTTAGAATGCTTAGGCAGTTTCCAGTGACTCCTCATCCATTCACTCTGAATGATTCCTCATAATTCACTATCAGGTGTTGCTTCTTCATCAAATTCTTGCTCAATTTCGTCAGGGATGATCCTAGATGAGAATATCTTTAGTTGACAACCATTGATGAGATATTAAATTGTTCCCTGCAATAATTCAACTATTGGGTGTTGTTGTCTCATTGAATCCATGCTCATTATCATTGGGGATGATTCCTGACAATAATCTCTATTTTGTTGGCAACCATTGCCAAGATATACAATTGTAACTAATTGTCAAATTCATTAATTTTTTAATAGGTTGGATAATGTAGTAAACTGAAATTCCAACAAGGCGATAGGATGATCTACTAGATTGGAGTCATGCTGAGCCAAAATAGCCCGATAGCTACTTAATTGGCATCTGTAAATAAAAGAAAATAGTTCAAAAAATCAGGATGAGATAAAAGTGGGGCACTAATTAGAGCTTGAAGTAAAAGATCAAAAGCTTTCTAATGCTTTTTACCCATAATAATGGAACTTCTTTATGTAGTAAACAAACCAAGGGTTTTAGAATTTCAGCAACATGGGGGATGAATTTTCAGTAATAACCAACCATCCCTAAAAACACTTAAATATTGTGCTAGCTCTTAGGAACAAGCATGTTCATAATGGCTTGAATCTTATTAGACAAGGTTAAAAACCCATTGCAATTAACCTTATGACCTAAAGATCTCATCTCAGATTTGAAAAATGCACACTTAGAT
The DNA here is from genome assembly GCA_022478985.1 of Massospora cicadina. Classification (NCBI taxonomy): domain Eukaryota; kingdom Fungi; phylum Entomophthoromycota; class Entomophthoromycetes; order Entomophthorales; family Entomophthoraceae; genus Massospora; species Massospora cicadina. The sequence goes on along the minus strand of JAKSZP010017753.1, from coordinate 31,125 downwards.
GGTTTTAGCTTAAGAGAAGCTAGCTTTTTCAGCCAAATGCTTCTTTTAAATGGGCTAAATGCTCGTTAAAACTATGAGAAAAAAAAAAAAAGTAACATCATCTAAACAAACTAAAACTTAGGAAAATTTAAAATCAGCAAATAAGCCATACATGGCCCTTTGAAAGGTAGCAGGGGCATTACAAAGCCCCTGCGGCATATGAGTAGGTTCAAACAAAAATCACTAGAAATTAAAGCACATTTTTGACGATCTTCAGGAGCCAGTTCAATTTACCAATAACCACTAGCAAGGTCCATGGCCAAAAAGAACTATGATCCAGACAAAAATCTCAACGAGTCATCAATGCATGGTAATGGATATGGATCTTTTTTAGTAACAGTATTAAGATGACAATAATCCATAACCGCTCTATGAACTTCATCCTTTTTTCATATAAGCAGTAGAGGGGAAGCCCATAAGCTTTGGGAAGGCGGTAATAGTCCAGCTTTAAGATTTGTTTTAATTCCACTGAAACTTGAGCCTCTCTGAATTTAGAATTTCAATAAGGCTGGCTAAGATAGGGGGAGTATCGCCCGTTTTACCTGATTTTGTACATTTTTCATTAACCCAAAATCACTAGAGCCATTGGTAAATATATCCACATACTCTTCAATTAGAGCCTCGGCTGCTTGTTGTTGTTCTGTAGTAAGTAATATCTCCATATTCACTTTTGACTCTAGCAATGATAGGGGGGTCATCCAACCCAAAATCACGTAACTCCCCACATCAAGAGACAGATAATATTTCATTTTCAGTAATATGTTGTACATAATTAATAGGATTATTCTGATTCAATTTCATATGTCGAGAGGCAAGATTAGCTAATAAAACTAGAACAGTTCCATTATATGTGAGATTAAGAATACCAGGACAGGTTGAAGTCTCCAGATGGGAGGTTTTAAGGTTATCTGAGATATCTAATAAATGATCATTTGGCACTAATATTTGCACTCCATTATCAATTATAACTTGAGCTTTAGAAACAATTATGATCAAGTTGATAGAATATAAAGGCATTCCTTCAGAGGCACATATTAATAAAAGCGGAAGAATAGTCTTAGGTCTAAATTTTCAATATTCAAGATGAGAGACAGTGTTAAGATATTTTAATAGACAAACACGCCGTTTAAGTTTGCCCTTAACATTTGGGACACACTTTAGAATTAAAGGTACTTGTATCCAATTAAAGAAAGATAATTGTTCTTAATAACTAATTATCACATCAAAATCAATAAGAAATTTGGTTCCTAAAAGCAAGTCAAAACAATTATTTTTAAACACTACTGCAGGGGCCAAAATAATCTATTCTGAAGCGCACTGGAAAAGAAGAATAAGCTTCTATGGATTTATTATATGAAGACCAGCAGTTCCATAGTCTTGAGAGTGGTTTAATTCTGGCGCAACTTTGATTTTTTATAAACTGAAATGAGATCACATTTATGGGAGATCCCATGTTTGATGATAGATAAAACGTTTACTTTGTGTACCACAACCTCCACTTGAGTCACATCAGTACCAAAATGTGGGATTGAAAATACTGAAGGACTAATAGGTCAAAGTGAATTATAAGATGAAATAGAAACACAAGAAGAAATAGTATTTTTGTTGATTAAATCATCAGGGATATCAAGCTCACCTGTAGCAGAGATCACATAACATTATTTAGAGGTATTAGAAGTTTGAGATTGAGGCACAAGAGGTATGTCAGCACAGGGAGCCTCTTGCCCTAGGATGGCTACTCTTTTTTGACTCGTCAGCTTTCTTTTCCAACATTGGTGTTCCATATGACCAACTAGTCCGCATTAACCACAAGGATTTTCTTAGGTTTAAGTCTGGGTTTAGGAGGCACTGCATGGACATAGGAACGAGTATTATGAGCAGAAGATGGATGCACTACCCTGTTAGGGATCTCCATTAACGCCTTTTTTATGTTAATAATGGATTGTAAATTACCTTTAAGAGATTACAAATGGATTAAAAGCTGAGTATGAGAAGCAAACTCACTCATCACAGCCAAATTGGCATGATCTAAAGTGATATGATCACAAGTAGTGTGAGTCTAATCATCATGATAAAATCGCTTAGCAAATTTTAAATTAATTCTCCTCACTTAACTTGGATGCTCATGAAGGCTTGCTTTTGATTAGACAGGATTTGTCCACTTTCAAATTCCTTAATAAGGGCAGTTTTTACATTAACCCACGGTTGACAAACCTTAAGATGAGGGACCATGATTTCTTGAGCAAATCAAAATAAACAAGAAGTAGTATGCTGTTAGAATTTATAGCTAATGTAGATTGTTCTCGGCTGATAACCCCTAAATTAAATAACTGCACAGGTTTGGTGTTGTGCAATTATCCATGTTATCTGATAATAGGATGTATTTGTTTGATGATAGTATGGAGACTATTATGCGTAGTTGATAAAGTACTAGTATTGGGTCCAACGCTTGACCTGTATTTCCCCTCAAAATACTCAGGATGTCCTCAATAGGGATTCATTCCCTTATACCGCCTAACTCAATACACGTTCAGATCCTCATCTACAGCTTCTCTCTGGTGACACAGAGTTGGCAGCAATCCCCAATTCAGTTCAGCTTCTCTTCTCTGGATTCACGTTCAGATCCTTACTTTTTATCCTAAAGAGTCTCCAAATTAAATTACACAGCAATAATTTCCTTGAGAAAGAAAGAACTGGAAATGGATTCTGGTAATGGATATTTTCTGGTAAAAATTTATCTTGTATTATACTAATTACTGGTAAAGGTTATAATTGTTTAATGAATTCTTAGAGGAATTTATAGTTAATTTGGCGCCCACCCTCATTTGGCACCTCATCAATTATTTGGCAGCTGTTTCCATTGAATTACCCATCGTCATATCATCAGTGATGGTTTTCCCCTTCCTGGCTAGGATTCTGTCATTGGATATCCTTGAGACCTAAACCGGAAAGAGTCAGAAAATGTTCCCCTAACGTTTTCCTCTTGATCTTAGCGAACCAACCATATTTGTCAAGTGACCTGCTAAAGTAATGGGACTTGTTACCTATTAAGGCAGGTCACAAACCAGTTGATTGATTCACTAGTTGCAGGTGGCATAACTCGCCTCACAACTTGATCCATAAATTCCCAATTGATCAGTGATAAAACCTGACCAATCCCAATTGGTACACCTGATAGTTAATCATCAATCAACTATCAGATGCCCCTATTTTGTCAGCAACTCTGCCCGATGAGATCTTAAGCATTCACCTGGATTGATCCCAACGGATCTGACTCAGGCAAATAACCTAAAATCTTCAGCAAACATTATTACCCTAAAATTAGGGTCAATTGATATCCAATTCACTTTGCTATACGGGAATTATTCCCTAGCAACCCCTGGTAATCTAGTCAGCTAAGAATATGGGCAAAAATCCCAACACATCCCCCTCTTGCCCAAATTTCCAGCGTTAAAATGATCAGGGCAGGAGAAACCCGCTTTGGACACTCAGTCAAATACTTCTTTTGTTCATGTGGAGTATGGTCAATCAGTACTTAATGCTGCTCAGGATGACCTTCAGCATGCAGCTCTCTTCCTCTTCCTCCTCGCCTCTGCCTACTCAGAGCACGGTTCCCATGACCTTCTGTCATGCCAGGCTGATCAATTTACTCGTGAAGATATTAATCCCAGGATCTGGTTTTCCTAATCAGGGTATATGACCCACTATCATATCAGAATTCTTGGTACAGACTCCTTGATTTCCTGGTTTTCTTCTTGTCTTTGATAGGAGATCTTGCCATCGATGTTCACTTTGCAGACCAATTAAGAATGCCTATTTATGTTCGCCTTTATTATCTTCTTCTTATAAACTCTTGGCTCATATCATTCTATATTCTTCTCTGGAGAGCTTATCCCATTAATTTCGAGATTAATTTCTCTGAAATTAGAGTTTAATTAATTTCAGAGACTGCATAATGTCATCTATCATATAAGTATGACATCCCCCCTCTCATCCAGCTCATATTTCAAATTTGGAGTCTTGGTACCAAAAAATGCTTAATAGCATGTCTGATATTGACCTTCAGGTCTTCCACCTGATGAGTCGATATGTGCATTGGAAACTCTTCTGTGGTCCTTCCAGGACTCATACTCCCAGTCAAGTACCCTTGGCTAGTCCTTCCATGAAATTACCATAAACAGTAACCAACCCTGATGAAATAAGGTTAGCAATTGTCTCAAATGACTAAATGGCCAATCCTTCCTCTGTCATCAATTCCTGAGTTAGATTTTGAAACTCTCCTGGATTTGGCTCCATTCGCAGATTCTCTTACCATCATCATTGAACCTCCTGAAGAAATGCCCTCCACTCTTAGCTGTTTGATCCTCACCAGATTAGACTTGCTTCTGTAGTTCCTTTTCCAACACAGTCAATATTACAAGCCAGCTGTTTTGGCCATCAAACTAACCATTGGAAACAGTGACCATTTTGAACTCCCTTATGCATAATTGAGGGCCCAAGTAACTGAGGCTTTGTCCGTAGCTCTGAACTCTTCCAATCTCAAAAACAACCTAGATCGAGATGTTGCAGCCTATTCTCTTTGCTTTGCCAAGTTCTTTGATGTTGGGCTATGAAGCTTCCAGTCTCTCCTGATTTTCATCACTCATACTGCTTCAGCTTCTGAGAAGCTCATAGTCATTGTCTGCAGGATGCCATTCTCTCATTTCATGACTATCTCATTTCTGGCATAACCCATTGGTATCTTCCACTGATGGCTTTAATAGGGGCATGATTCGGCAACCCCTGCCTAGTATCCCTTGCTTGATGCCAGCACATATGTCCAGTGTTTTTGACAAAGCCCATCGGCAAGGGCTCAAGACCAATCTTCCAGCTCTGGTGCCTTATTAGGATTACTCAGGGTTATTCACCAACTGCCTCATTTTATTATGTTGCTTCCCTCCCCAATCTGGGGTATCATGTTTGACATGTTCTGACATTTCCATCTCTCTTCCCCTAGTTGCTTTCTTGCAGGGATCAGCATCCGCCCATCAAACTTGGTTTCAAGTAGGTCCAGCCCTTGCTAGCATCTGATCCCACATAGATTTTGACAGGTTGTTTACTCCTAATGTGATCCATCCTCCCCCAAGAGGCAACATAGGCATAAACATCCCCAAGTTGAAAATAACCAATAAAAAATAAAAAATATAAATATATCTTTTTTCAATGCAATTTATAGGTGTATTTTTTCCATATTTTTATCAGTCTTTTATTTTTTCTTATATTTTTCTATGGGACTTGACATTTTTTCGGTTCAGCGGTCCATCTTTTTATTTTATTCCCCCAAACTGGATCCTAGGTATACTTAGACCTACCAGTTTTCTATGGTTCAGAGGTCTTGTTTTTTAAGACTTAAATATCTAGTTTAATTCAGCATCCTTTTTTTGGACTTAACCAAATCATTAGGACATAACCAACTAAATGGTTCAGCAGTCCTTCAGGAACTCTTTTTTAGTATTTCCTCATTGATCCACTGCTTTAAATATTTAAAGTGGACTCGATTTACTATCCTTCCATCCAAGAGGTCACTGATGGAGTAGGCATCCATTGCCATCTTGGTGATAATCTTGAACAGACCTGACCACAATGTATCCAACTTGTTTCTTTTGAAACCATGCATATCACAATAGGCAATTTTTTCCTATTCAATATTCTGACAAGGCCGGTCAGTTCTTATCATCCATTTTTTCACTCAAATCCTTTTCTTTAAAGTTTTATTGAATGCTTGTAATTGCATTTTGATCAGGATATTTATCATTTGGTTCAGGTACTGCTCTGCACTCATCCCCAATGTTGGTTCCACCACCGAATATTAAATTTGGTGCAATGTGTCCTTCCTTCCATATAGCAACTCAAACATCGTTTTTCCCATTACCATATGATGACTTATATCGTAGGCAAACGTCAACAAACTAAGGTGCATTACCCATGTGGAAGTTCTTCCTGTGACCAGCTTCCTCAGCGTTACAGCCAGCATCCCATTGACTCTTTTTACATGTCCGTTCATCTCCAGCTAATAGGGTACATACACAATTCCTTGGATCCCCATTATCTCATTTAATTGTGGATTACATGAGATATGAAATCTGTCCATTGCCGCTCAGCAGGACCTGCAGACATCCATGTCAGTATACTACTTGATCTAGGATAAACTTTACAGGGCTGGTAGCATCTACTTTTACCAGGGCCTTCATCTTGACCCATCTCATCAGATGGTCAATTGCAACTATGACACACTTGACTCCCCATGCGCTCATCATCAGCGGCCCCATCACATCGATGAACACATATGCCAAGCAAATACAGGGAGGACCAGATGGTATCCAGTCATAATCTTATGCGGTTTTTGTAACTAGCACTCCACACAGCAAGCCAGATAGTCTACAACATCTTAGTTGATGGACTCCTAGTAGTACTGGCAAATATGATTGGTCGTTTTTCTCAGGCCCTCATGCCCAACAACCTTATGAGCAACTTGAACGATAGCTGCTCATTCTGACGGCTTTGGGAATAGTAATTGCTTCCCATTGATCGTCTTAAAAACTTGTCCATCCATGGCCTTAGTTTTTTCCATTGCTTTTTGAAGTGCACCTTGAATTTCTCTGGGCTCATTCCCAATTTCTCTGTGACCATTCTCTGGAATAGATCATCCTCCTGCTGATATATCACCTGGACCATTGGTAACCACGATAAGCCATCCACATTTTGATGAGAAGCCCCAGCTTGGTGGACTATCTCATAATTGTAAGCCTGTAACTTTAGTGACCATCAGGCCATTCATCCTTCTGGTTCTCATAAATTGTGCACCCAACACAATGAGGTGTGGTCCATCACCACTTTGAAGTGCATTCCATGAATATACACCCAAAACTTTTTACAGGCATAACTGACTGCAAGGCATTCATGCTTAGTCACGGTGTAATTTCTCTTAGAAACTGAGAGTGTCTGGAACACATATGCCACCAGATGTTCATCCCCAAGTTCATCTATTTGGCTCAATATGGCGCCATTCACTATCAACAAAGCATTGGTTTGTATTATAAGTTAATGATCAAAATTTGGATTTTTTAATCATTGGAGAATCTATTAAATACTGGCATAACTCATTAAAGGACATCTGGTCCTCTTCACTCCATACAAATCCTTTTTTTTGGATCCCTCAACAAATGGAAGAGGGGCTCAGAGATTCTCGCAAAATCCCAAATGAATCTTCTATAGATTCAACCATTCCAAGGAACACTTGGATATCTCAGACACTCTTTGACACAGCCATTTGCTTTATGGCTTTGATCTTCTGGGCTTGCAGCTGCAGTCCACTAGAGATAATTACAAATCCCAGATATTCTAACTCTTTCTTGAAGAAGTGGCACTTCCTCAGCTTAATCTTCAGGTTGGCTGAGGTTAGTCTCTTAAACACTTCCTCCAAGTGGTGCAAATGGCCATTAAACGTCCTAAAAAAACACATTTATATCATCCAAGTACACCAGGACGCATGCCAACTTCAAGTCACCTATTATAGCATCCATGGCCTTTGAAACGTCGCAGGCACATTGCACAGACCCTGGGGCATCCTAGTCAGTTGATAAATCCCCTATGCGGTGATAATCGCGCATTTCACTTGGTCTTCTTTTGGAAAATCAATTTACCAATATCCTAATAAAAAATCCATTGTGGAGAAATACTTCACTTCTCCAAATTGATCTATCTCATCTTCATCTACAAACGGATCACTGATGTCAATTTCGTTGTGCATAATATCAGGAGGAACAAGTTTTTCCGTAGCTCTAGACTGTTCCCCATCTAGGCCATGGGCCCTTTTTCTGACTCCAATGCAGGTTTGGATTCTTTCACTTAGACCATGTTAATCTAAAATTTAGGTCTCTTGCAGTGCACAGTTAAATGTCATTTTCCTTTGAATTAGTAACAGACTTTTTCCTTCTTATTGACCCGTTTATAGTCTTTGGGCTTATTTCCTGGTACAGTTTAGTTATTTATCTCCTTAGCACCCTCAGTCCCCTTTGTAGGATTCAAATTTTGTACTGGATTTGATTTGAAACTTCAAAAGGGGTATCAAAGGTAGCTCCTAATATTTTTAATTGTCCACCATATGAAAGGTGGTAATCTCCATCATGAACATGGAAGACATCATTCAATGAAAATCATGATAGGGCCTAAGGGCCGCTTGTAGTGCAATCTGGGCATCAAAATTATCCAGCACTTTTTCTCCAACCAAAATCTGTGATTCCAAGTAGAAACTATTGGCAAAACATGATAAGGAAACATCTTTATGGAATTAAATGCCATAGAATCTGGCTTGTGCGTTGACATGCACGTGGAGCTTCCAAATTCCTTCATAATGGCCGCTGTGGCCTCTGAATACGACCAGCTGTCTCCCTCTAGATGGGACAAAACTAGGTTCTGACAATTGGTATCCAGGCAATTCATCACCGTTAAAGCCTTTTGACAAATGCTGTATCCGTACATTGTCAGATCAAATAATTGGAAAAATGCAGGGGCATTATTCCAATGAAAATTTGGCAATTTTGGTGTCACTTTAAATTCCTCTGAGGTTTACCTACCCACCTCTCTTGATTTGGCTACTTGGCTTACTTGAGGAGTAATTTCAAGCATCATCTCCAAAATAGCTGTGAAAGAGGGCAACATGTTTTTTGGGGTAGTCATCTTTCCCACTGGAGTCTATGGAGTTCTTTCTTTGGTGTTGGTCGCCGCATATGGCTCACATTTGCATTTGTGAGTCTTTAACTCCTCATACTGCTTAATCAGTCACTCTATATCTGCTCTGAATGCTCTTAAATGAACGTGATCTGCTTCACACTCAATTTTATTAATAAGACTTTAACTAAATCTCCTTCTTTTTTCTTCAATGACGTTAATTTCCAAGTAACTCATTTCCAAAACTAGCAACATTCTCAACCCCTTCTTTGATTTTGGTGACTCTCTCCTCCAAGGCAGCGAATTCTTGATGATCCGCAAAATTTAGGGTGTTCTGGTTGAAGGTTGCCAACTCCATCCAGAGTTTTTTTATTTCATCCCTATATGACATCGCGTCCTAGTATCTTATATTCAACTACACCCCTGTAGTGAGCACCAATTGTTATAATTATAGGGTTCTTGATTATTCTCAGCTGATAACCCCTAAATCAATTAACTGCACAGGTTCAGTGGTGTGCAATTCTCCACGTTGTCTGATAATAATATGTATTTGTTCAATAATAGTATGGAGACTATTATCCATAGTTGATAAAGTACTAGTATTTAGTCTAACGCTTGACCAGTATTTCCCCTCAAATTATTTAGGATGTCCTCAATAGGGTTTCAACCCATATACCACTTAACTTGATTCACACTCAGATCCTCATTTATGGCTTCTCTCTGGTGACACACAGTTGGTAGCAATCCCAATTCAGTTCAGCTTCTCTTCTCTGGAATCATACTCAGATCCTTACTCTTTATCCTAAAGAGTCTTTCAATTAAAGCAAACAGCAATAATTTCCTTGAGAATGAGTAAATCTCAAAAAGGATTCTTGTAATGGATCTTTTCTGATAAAAAGTTATCTTGTATTATAATAATTACTGGTAAAAGTTATATAGATTTTTGTTTTCTTAGGGGAATTTATAGTGTAATTTGGCACCCAACCCTCAGTTGGCACCTCATTGATAAGATGGCAGCTGTTGCCATTGAATTACCCATCATCATCTCATCAGCAATGGTCTTTTCATCATGGCTAGGATTACGTCATTAGACATCCTTAAGACCTAAAACAGAAAGAATCAGAAAACGTGTCCCTAACGTTTTCCTCTAGATCCCAGCAAGCTAACCATATTTGTCAAGTAATCTGCTTAGGTATTGGGATTTGTTACCCATTAAGGCAGGTCATGAACCCACTGATTGATTCACTAGTTGCAGGTGGCATAACTCGCCTCACAACTTGATCCTTAAGTTCACAATTGGTCAGTGATGAAACCTGACTGATCCCAATTGGTACACCTGATAGTTAATCATCAATCAACTAACAGATGCCCTATTTTTGTCAGCAACTCTGCCTAACAAGATCTTAAGTATTCACTGAGATTGATCTCCAAAGGATTTGACCCAGGCAAAATTACCTAAAATCCCCTGAACATTGTAACCCTGAAACATTGTCAACTGATAACTAATTCACCTTGCTATAGGGAATTATCCCCAGCGACCCCTGGTAATCTAGTTAGCTTGGAATATGGGCAAAAATCCCAATCTATTCCAAACGTTTTGTTGATCAGTTGCTCCATCCATCGCTCACTCATAAACAAATAAAAAGGAGTGGATACTACATTCACCTGGCTCATATTTATCTTTAAAGGTAGGATTGGAAGAGATGGGTTCATTGCTTAATATGTGACGCCCAATACCAAGACCAGCTCAGCCTCAGAAGTTCAGACTCAGGGATATGGATTTGAGTAGGAATTCAGTCAACTTGTTGACGTAAATTGTTAAGATCATCCTTTAAGTTATGAATTAATTGAGTAATGTGATCATTATAAGAGAGTTGATTTAAGTTTAGAATTTCAGCAAGCATTTCTTCTTGCTTATTCTCAATTACTCCATACAAAGCAGTTAAGCGTTCAATGGTAGCAGATAACATTGCAAACTGAGTTTCTTAGGCCAATTGATTAGCATCACATAGACAATTAGTATTATAAACACCATCCAATAAATTAGTTAGCAAGTAAACCAGATTAATTGAGTGGCCTTCTAAAGATAAGAAACATCCTTGATCTAAGGCTCATATTTAGCTTTCTAAAGCTTACACTTTAGTTACCAATTGACTCTGAGATTCAGAGTCAGTAAATGAAGTTGTAGGAACAGGTGAACCTGGGGGCCCTTGAGGACTGTCACAGCCTACAGGCCCAGGGGGACCCTGTTGACCCACAGGTCTTGAGGACCTCGCTCCCCAGTAGGCCCCGGTGTCATAGAGGGAGAACTAGATGGCCCCAGAGGTCCAGGAGGACCCATAGGGCTGGTTCTACCTTCACAGATATTATCCATAGCTTGGACGAGTTGTTGTAATAACCCGTCTAATTCAACAAAGCGTTCCTCATATCTGGTTCATAAATGTCCTAGTTGAATAGTAAACTCCTCTTCAAGAGTAGTTATTCGAGGATGGATAGGTTTAGCCGCCTCAGTAACCTGTTGAGATAATTCCTGACCTAAATAACTCACAACTCCATTATTGATTCTGACAAATTGTTTGTGCAATTCATTAATTTTTCCGATTGTTGATTATGGATTCTTGATTATCATGACCAAAGTTAGAAGCAGTTTCATAGAAAGAGGATAGCTGAGAATGAAACTGCTGAGCCATAGTCAACTGTCGTTGAATCTCCAGATGTTGTAGCCCCAAGATCTGAAGTAAATGATGAACGGCAGGATGCACGTACTGCCTGAGATACTGCTCCATTATGGCCAAACCAACTTCAGTATGTTGTAAGACAGCTCGGTTGTATAATTCCATCTTGTTAGATGAAACTTTAGATACTCGTTCTCAATTAGGATGCACTCCTGGATGAATAGCCCCCTTTATTAGATCTTTAACTGTTTATGCTACATCGGCAGGCTGAAATTGATAATCTGTTTGGTTTGGCCTTCAATGTTTAAATTCATAGATGCTTAAAAATGAAGATTGTGAATCTTAACAGAAGGCACCTACTGTCTGTTGGTATGTACCATTGTGAGATTCTCATCAATTTCTCTGAAGAGGGACTTTCTTTGTTAGAATTATTCATAGTTGTGAAATTATGTTTTTACCAGGTATCTTTAGAAGCAAACCTGAAAAGGAGAACCAGTAGTGTAATTTCGTGAGAAATTTTGATATTCAGGAACTACAAAGGCTACAAAATTATCGTTTCATGGCTCTAGAGAGAGATAAAATAAGACTCAAATTATAAATATGTTGCAATAATGGATTTCAATCAGAATAGCGATATTTGACCTTAGTTGACCAAAAGAAAACTATGAAAGACAAAATATGTGGTTTTATAATAGTTAGAATTCAGATATTCTAATAGGAGAGGATTTAGTAGATCTTTGTAAAGGTCTTCATGCTTCAAACAAGGTAAATCTTTTTCTGTTAGAGGACTGATATGGCTTATTGTCCAGTCTGATACAATTTTTTTATATCAAATAAAACTTTGCATCATGGGATCAACCCTTTCAGAATGCTTAACCTCCTCAGAAGGCTTAGCCCATTCAGGAGGATGAGACTGATAACTCCAAAGAGTTGATCATCAGTCCAAAAGAGAATCAGATATATCTGATGGATTTTTTATAATCTTATTAGACTGAGACGCCAAACATCAATCTTGATTAGAATTGGTCATTGCAGTTGAATTTTCAACAAGCTTCTTCAAACTAGGCTTTTAGTGACTCATTGACTAATGAACCAGGATAATCCAACTTGGGCGCGTGGGCATTGGCTGACACTGGGGCCAGTACTGACACTGGGGCCAGTACTGATACTGGTTCAACAGCGGTAACAGAGTCCAAGTCTTTGTTAGGCAACCCAATCATGTAGTTTCTAACTTGATGGTTGGGAGTATGGCGAAGAGAGTCATTAATGGAAGTTAAAGCTTTGAACATTTGATTTACTGTCCCCATAGGAGTGGACCAAACTTTGTGATGAGCGGAGGCAGAATCCAATGCAGATCTGATTATTGCTTGGAGCATATCACTAGAAATCTCAAGCGCTGGGGCTTTCTCACAAAAACTACAACTTAAGAGGCCAAGCTAGGGTTTTCAGCAATAAAAGAAAGTAATTAGAATAATTGTTCTGAACATGGAACAGGGTGTTTCAAAGCTGCTGATAAAGCTGTGACAAGTGAATTAGTATCCCTTATGCAAATAGCGAAATGCAGAAATCCTCACACCCGCCAATGGGATTTGCCTTCAACTGCATCCAAAAGGGAAACACCTTGCTAGGCGTTGGACAATGAAGAATCAATATTAAGTGCAATAGAAGATCGCATTTGACCTTGGCAAGGGCGTCAAGGACCTGATTAGCAATATCTTGGGAAGGGACAACTGGATTTCTAACTTGAGAATGAGCTAAGGGAATAGTAGTGTCCAATGGGGCCCTGCTACCATGAAGAAATTCCTCTAAAGTATTTTGAATGCTGCTCACAAAGTTGGTGACTGACCAAACAAACAGCAGGAGACAAACTACTAACTGCACGTTTATTGGTAAAGGGTAACCACTGTGGCGCCCATCTCTAAGAGGAGGGCGAATATGGCTAGAAACAATGGTCAATTGAATATGTCAGGGAGACGTCATATGAAGTTTATACTGGCCTGCCAGTCAGGATTCAAAAGCACCCAAAAGGCAAGCCAGAATGCCAGAGGCATTGCTGCTTGAATGACGTTATATTGCATTGGAAGATGTGTCATAAGTGAGTGCTGGTGTGTTGTAAGTATAGAAAGGAACCCAGCCATAGACCAGGCTTAACAACTACAGACTCAGTGGGCCTTGCTTCAGGGAGTTGAACGATTGGTTTAGATGCTTCAGAATACTCCATGGGTGGGTTTGGCATAAAGATAGAGGTGAGGGGGCGGTTCCTTGTGTGAAGTGGAGATAGATGAGCCCACAGGATTCTGATATCCTTTTGGCAGATGGCTTCAGAAATTAGGTTGAATTCCCAGAAGTTTCTTACATGATATGCCCAGTTTGCTATGAAAGGAGCTAAAGTTATTATCATGACAGGTATTGACCAGCCAATGTAGAGCCTGAAGGGCCACAGGGTTAGTGTCATAGAGAGCCAGGCAAGAAAAATTTTAACTAAAATAAAAAAATTGGGTACTTGGGAAGATTTTAATGGAAAGTGAAGTAAAGAAAATCAGCCAACAATTTCCTCAATGTGCTATGACTGTTTAAATAGTGGTTGATTTGGGGAATAACTTATAAAAGCATGGGATTGGGGCCTCAAGATTCAACTTAACCTGGCAAACTTTAGGGGGAGGGGGAAAATGATTTAAAATATGAACCAGCTTAGAAGGAGTTGGTGGTGGGCCAAGTCACTGTCAGTTTGACCTCAAATGCCTAACTCATGGTTTCACTGCATTTCTGACAGTTAGTGTGATGGCATCTTGCCTGATGGGCAGTGGGAATCCCCCAAGGCCACCCCACATAGGGGCAGCCCCAACTGGTTGGAAACAGGTTTGGAATACCCAAACCTCCTGTGCTCAGTCAATTGGCATCCGTTTGGCCAAGTGAGAAGAATTGAATGACAATATTGATTTTTGAAGTGAGGGTTTTGAGCTATTGGCAACATTTGATTATGGAGGTACATGCCCAATGGGCTTTGTCCCCAATGTTCTTAAGGGGAGTTCCAAATCAGCAACATCATTGCCCAATGACTTTATGCCATTAGCAATTTTGACCAAGGGTTTGTCACTGGACACATTCCAATTAAGAGGTACGTGCCCATTGGGCTTTGTCCCTGTAGGTTTTGGAGAAGGTTTTGAACTGACAACATTTCCCAATGGCCTGATGCCATTGGCAAGTTTTTCAGAGGATTTGACACTTAATTCTGCCTCTACTGAATGTGCAAGCCTGTCAGGCTTCATTACCAAGGGTTTAAAGCATTTGGACTTTGGTTTCGAGGGACTGGTGCCATTACCTTTATAAGATCCTTTCAGCTCATGAGGATGGCAGTTTCAAAATATTTCAGCACAAATTTCCTCAATTTGCCATACTAATTTGGCTGAGGCAAGTGTGAGGACAGGGGGGAGGAATCTTCAGAGGAAGAGCTGTTACCCAATGCTCATCTACTGTATGGGCAAGATCACCCTGTGTGATAATAGGGACAGCCATCCTCTTCAGACTCTTTTTATTGAGAAATGGAAACACCACACGGTCTAAGCATAGGGAAAGCTCCCCCAGATTTACATCAATTTAAAGTGTTATATATATATGGAAAAAAATTAAATTTCAAAAACCCTACCTGCTTGAGAACTTAACACTATAGAGGCGTATACAAACCAAATTTTGTGTAGTAGGTTTTTAGTTTAGGGGGATAATATTTTAAAATATGATTTACAGATTATAATTGTATATAATAAATATTTATTACTTAAGAAACCAGATGTTAAATATAAAGAGTAAAAACTTATAAATAGTATATTAGTGGGTATCAACAAACTAAAAAGTTTCTCCATTTTAAATTTTAAATCCAAGCTTATGTGGTTTAGGATATATGATGAAAATTAGCTTATATGAAAAAAAATTTATAGCTTTTGTATCTTTTGGTAGTTAAAATTGATTATAAAATCCCTTACCTACCCAATTTACTAAACTTAACCTTTTCAATAATTTGACACATATTGTAAGTCCTGGGGACCAGCCCCTACAACTAAATAGGGAGCAGCATCACTTTTGGACAAAAAGAGGCCCAAAGGCCCAAGTGGACCCCCTGTCATAGTTGAGTGACCTGGCGCACATGGTTGATGAGCGCTGGGTGACTGCCCTTCCTCCTTGTCAGAAATTCTCCTTCTCAACTTAAGCAAAAGAATATTGGAGGTATTAGTGCTCCCAAATCTGCTACTATGATTGGCCCATCACCTGCCCAATCTTCAAATAATGTTGTGGATATCAACAATATGAGTACCCACAGTAAAAAGATCTTAGCAGATTCTTGGTGGAATCCTAAATATTGGAAAAATATGGTTTATCACAAAAAATGGCTAAAAAAGGTAATAAGTAATAATAGGATTACTCCAACTTCTCAGCCAAATTTGAGGAGTTCAATATCACATGGATATGAACCTCCACAAGGTGAGAAGATTTTACTCATCGATGATTGGGTGCAAATTAACAAATCATTACCACTCGGATCTGAACCCTCCCAAGGTGAGAAGATTTTACCCATCAATGATTGGGTGCAAATTAACCAATCATTATCATATGAGTCTGACCATCGCCAAGGTGAGAAGATTTTACTTGACGCTGATAGGGTAAAAATTAACAAATCATTACCACTCAAAACTGACCATCTCCAAGGTGCAAAGATTTTACTTGACGATGATAGGGTAAACATTAACCAATCATTACCATGTGAGTCTGACCACCGCCAAGGTGAGAAGATTTTACTCACTGGTGATTGGATATAATACATCAAATTGCTACCACATGGGTCAGTTTTGCCTCAAAAATTTTATCTTTGATATGATAGGCTGAAAACTTATATTTCCTAATTTAGATGACTCAGCTTTATATTCTTTTGCCTCAAATACACATGGTCTCAAAATCCAAACTAGTTTAAATAGGAAAAACTGGTATTGAGAAAAGGACCTTCTTTGGTTTGGCCCAGCTTAACAATAAAAAACATAAAAAACTTTAACAAAGCGTTATTTTATACTTTTATTAAAAAGTAAGATTCTCACTTTGATAAGAATATTTGTGGCATCCATCGGTGGATCCCACAAACTGATGCTCACTACAGGGGCTCACCCTGAATACTTCGATAAGTATTAAAACAATGGAGGCTGTAAACATGAGCAGCTCTCCTGAATTACAATTAGTTGCTCTCAAGAAGCAACTAGCCAGTTCTTTCTCCCGTCTCAAAAAGCTAGAGCAACGGCCATTCAGATTACCTATGAAAGACAGATACACCCCAGGTGAAGGGAGCATTGCTTCCTTTTTGTACTTTTATGAAGCTGCGATAGATGGCGCCACTGATAAACAGAAAGCTCAGTACACTCTTCCCTGTTTAAGCTGCAAAGCCCAAGAGCTGATCGTTTCTCACCTGAATCCTCAGCACATCTGGCCAGATGTTAAGAAGGCCCTCTTGGCTGAATTTGGATCCAAGCAGAGCTTACACAGGGAAAAACAGGCTTTTATGCGCCTCACCATGTATGAGGGTGAAACCCTCTTCAGTTTTGCTGAGCGGTTTTATCTCACTGCTCAAAGGCTGGCTACATCTAACCTGCTTACCCTGGATGACGCTATCGCCACCATATTAACAGGGTTAGCTTCACAACCCTCTCTCGCCAGGCACAACATATCAGTGAAACGCCACTTCACAACTTTCCGTGATATAAAAGAGGCTTTGTTAGATGTCGCCCATATTCCTTTGGGTGAGCTGCGGCCTATTGAACCGTTTGAAGTGAGGCCACCTGTGCCTATTCTCCCCACAAAACCTGCTTCATCAATGCGACTTAAAACGGATATTCCTTATTCATGTAAAGCGGAGATCCCTACTGTGATTTCCCCTTCAGCTCAGTCAATAGGTGCGCGCCTTAAGGGTATATCCTCCAGAACTACTGGGGTTGAAAAAATGCCAGTTAAAGAAAAGCTAATTACCCCACCTCTCGTGACTGTCTCCCCCACTTCAATTGTAACCTTGCCCATGGTTGAGAATACCCCTGAGGCTGACTCTGAGGGGGGTTACAATGACGTTGGGTACTACTTATTGGGAGCTCCCACAGAAGTGGAGGTCCCTGATCGCCTAAATGCTGGAGGAGTGGATGAAGCCACCACACCTGAAGAGACATATCTCAGCCAAGTTCTAGGGGAGCCAATCATTATTGATACTGCCAGCAACACAGATGAGGTGTTGTCTCGCCTTATTCACCCTATCCAGCATGGCCATACCATGCAGTACATCCAGGAAAATTACCCCTGAGACCGCGAGAAAATTAACCTCCAATTTTCATCTTAGGGAGGTCTTAGCGCTATCGCCCACTTCTGGGGGGATACTTATGAAGGTCAAAGTGGTTATCCAAAAAGTTCAGGCGATGGCTATCTTAGATACAGGCTCCCTGGTGAATGTAATCTCCTCCAAGTTGATGAAAAAGATCCAACTTGCACCTGACTTGGAGTACAACCAAGATTTTGGAACCGCCGGTCCTAACAACACCCGCGCACTGGGTGCTTACTCATCCCTTCCCAGTCATATTGGGAAGCTTATTCTATCAGCCCCCGAAGTGGCTTTGGATAATAATGATTATGAGATGCTTATAGGTACTCAGTTTATGATTGAGTATTAAGGCATCATCAACATGAAGCAAGGGTCCCTATCTTTTATGAACTACAAAGTTCCATTAGTCTTATCCAATGAAGAACTCATCAATAATGACTACACCTGCCTAGTTGAATACCCCTCTTCCACTTTGCCTTTAAATTATGTCACCTCCAAGCGCAACACTAAGAAATTGCACGATTAAGTGGAGGCTAGCAATGGTATTCCAAAATTTGAGGCAGATGAGGTGGTGATTAAGCCAAGTGAACAATGAGTGGTGAACATGAAAGTCACATCCCAAAACCTCTTCGATCTCTTAAGTGAGGCTGACTTCAAAGGAGAAGTTCAGGCTCCCAAAGTACATCTTAAAAAAGAGAAGTCTACCTATAAGCCCGCGGAGGCAGCCGTTTCTTGTTCCAATACTCAAGAGAATCGCTTTTCCAAGGATGCTACCCCTCGCGGACCTCGGTCTAAACCTTCAAGCACTGAGAATGAAGAATTATATGCTGGAAAGTCTAGTCAAGAAAAAACAGTGACTAAAAAAGGCTAAGCTGCCAATGAGCTCCAAGCTCCTATACCTTCTTACAAAGTGTCAGATAGGGTTCTATATTACCACAATCACTTTACTCCACAAAGTGGCAAACTTGGATCAAACTGGGAGGGGCCATTTATCATCATGCATAAGAGAGGAAATGAGTATTCTATAAAGTCTTTGGCTATAAGAATTATCATAATCTGGGTACATGGCCACTTCTTACGACCCTACACCCCTCCCAACATCCTTGAGGGGGGCAATGTCAGACATTCTCCTTCTCAACTTAAGCAAAAAAATGTTGGAGGTATTAGTGCTCCCAAATCTGCTACTATGATTGGCCCATCACCTGCCCAATCTTCAAATAGTATTGTGGATATCAACAATATGAGTACCCACAGTGAAAAGACAGCGGATTCTTGGTGGAATCCTAACTATCAGAAAAATAAAGTTTATCACAAAAATTGGCTTAAAAAGGTTATAACTAATAATAGGATTACTCTGACTTCTCAGCTGAATTTGAGGAGTTCAATATCACACGGATCTGAACCTCCACAAGGTGAGAAGATTTTACCCATTGATAATTGGGTGCAAATTAACCAATCATTATCATATGAGTCTGACCATCGCCAAAGTGAGAAGATTTTACTCGACGCTGATAGGGTAAAAATTAACAAATCATTACCACACAAATGTGACCGCCTCTGAGGTGTGAAGACTTTACTTGACAATAATGGGGTAAACATTAACCAATCATTACCATGTGAGTCTGACCACCGCCGAGGTGAGAAGATTTTACTCACTGGTGATTGGATACAATTCATCAAATTGCTACCACATGGGTCAGTTTTGCCTCAAAAATTTTATCTTTGATCTGATAGGCTGAAAACTTATATTTCCTAATTTAGATGACTCAGCTTTATATTCTTTTGCCTCAAATACCCATGGTCTCAAAATCCAAAACTAGTTTAAATAGGAAAAACTGGTATTGAGAAAAGGACTTTCTTTGGTTTGGCCCAGCTTAACAATAAAAAACATAAAAAACTTTAACAAAGTGTTATTTTATACTTTTATAAAAAAGTAAGATTCTCACTTTGATAAGAATATTTGTGGCATCCATCAGTGGATCCCACACTCCTAAAGATAATCAGATCTCTCCCCTTCCCCATCCTCAACCCTGGTAAGAGTAATAGAGGGGACCTGCCAGGAGATTATGCAGGCCAGGGGCCTTGGGCGGGCCCCTGGGACACTCACTCACCAGGGAAAACATAACAAAATTTTGAGGAAATAGCTAGTGCTAGTATTGGAGCCTGGTCTGCAAATTCTGGGCTAACAGAGCCAGTCCAGACTGGCCAGGTCCAAAAATCAGATTAGAACTTGATTCAGGTTTTGAACCAGGTTACAAATGACTCATACCAGTTGCCCCTACCCCCAGAACAGATCCAGGAAGTTCAAATTACATAAACAATCAGATTGAGAGTTCAGACTGGGTTGCAGATGACCAAGCACCAAGGCCACAGCCCCCCAGGACAAATCCAGGAAATCCAAACCATGTGAACAGCCCGATTCAAATGGTCAAGGCCTGAATTGGTACCATCAACCTGGTCTGGCTCCAAAAATTCAGAAAAATATGCAAAAGTTTTTTTAATTTTTGCCAAGATTTTAAGCATCCCTCCACCCCCCCACCCATCAGCCAACCAAATCCCACCGCCAATCCCCAATCACCCAATCCCTCAGCATCCCCGCTATGTGATTCTCCCAATACTTAAGGCAACTGCCCTGCCGAGGGGCAGTTGTCAGTTCATTCTCTATTCTTCCAGTGCTTTGTGCTAAATTAAAGCCCAAATACCCCAAACGCCTTGCCACAGACTCCACCTGTTTTTTTTTTCAAAAATTCTTCCAATTGATCCATCAAAGTGCACCTCCACCCAAATAATCATCCCAATGATCACCAAATGGGTCATTTGGTCACTTGACCCTGCCACATGGTGGTGGATCATATCCGCTGTAAACCACCTTGTTCTCAATGACAGAGTCAATTCTCCATCCATTTTTGTGTACCTGTCTAGTGCAAACCTGTCTATTTGCTTCACCATTGGGATTTCTAAGACCACTCCCCTATAGGAGCAGCCTCAGGGCGCCCCCACCCCAATGCCCATGAGCTTGGCCCCCACACTTAGCTCATCCGCCACTAATCCCACTCACCTGAGGGCTCCAGAGTACCCCGCCCAAGGGAGGCTCAGCCCTAACACTCATCGCAGGTCTGTTTTCCCCTCCGACAGCACCCCTGCCCTTGTGGTGGGCCCTGTGCCACCCCTCTCTGGTGCACAGACTCACCTACTTGTAACCAAAGGCCAGCAACCGCGAACCCTGGAGGAGTCATCATCCTCCCCGCCTCTCCCACCCTTGGGGGTTGCCCCTGCAAGGCTCGCAGTTGCCCCCAATGCAACTATCTGGTTTGCCTTGGGGGCCTTTGGTACATTTATAAACATTTTCTTTCCTCACATCCCCAATAGATCTCCCCTTCTTCTAGTCACATGGACTGCTGTGCCCTTGGCGTTCTGGGCTCTCCACTGGGTCCTCACACACCCTGACTGGGAGCCCAGTCTAATTCTTATCAGCTGCTTCCATGAAACATATATCATCCAAAAAATAAGGGTTTGTATAGATCTAAATATGCATATATGTATCTAAAAAATAGGGGTGTGTAAATTTAAAAAATGAATATATGTGTCCAAAAAATGAGGGTTATATATTTTAAAAAATATTTAATATCTATGTTACAGAAAAGGACCAAAATAATTGCAGAAAATGTAAATGTCAGCTAAAAATTTTTACTAAATGTAAGGGTTAAAAAGAGGAATTTTTATAATAAAAGGAAGGGTTAATCTGCATATACATAGCAAATTTATAAACCTAGGTTTGCTAGAGTATAAAATAATTCTGTTCAATTTATTTGAGGTACACCAACCAGGGGATGGATAGTACCAAACACAACACTCAAAATGACAAAACAAAACTACTAACCAGGTGGTAAGCAGAAACTGCTAACCCACCATGGCAGAGGGTGAGGAGGGGTCAGGGGGTTGGTTTTCAGAAAGACCCACCTTGATCAAGGGATGTTGGTTACAGTACCAGATCAGAGCAGAGAGCCAGGGTGTTGGGGCATCTGCATAGTGGGGGTTGAGGCCAGCGTAGTAGGAGTTTTCCTCTTCTGCATCAAGATAATGATAGGAAAGTGTTTCAACAAAAGCTGCGAGGAGAACTTCAGCTTCTTTGCAGGCTTCAGGAAGTTGAGTGAAAAGGGAGATACTGTGGCAGGTGATTTTGGCTGAGGGGTTAAATGAAGCAATAGTTGCGACATTCATAACAGCAACTTCAGCATCATCAAATAGTTTCAAGATGTCACTGCAGGGATATTCAGGGAAGTTGGGGGGAAGAAGAGGGTAGGCAGGCTATGCTGGAGCTGAGCCACTGACTGGGCCACTGCGGTACGTAGTTTTGGGTAATGAGGAGAGGCCACCGCAGCTAAGGTGAGCTGGTGATCACTTTGGAAGGGGGCTGTATTGGGCAGCGGAGCAAAATATCAAGGGGTAGGGGTTTCATCAAAGTCAGGAAGGAAAAATTCTGCCCAACCATAATTGCCTTGGCAGAGAGGTTGATCTGTATGCTTACTAATAAGGATATTACCTGATTCATCAGTTTTAGCCAATAGATCCCATAGATTTTGGTTCACTGGAATAGTGGCATTTGAATTTGGGTGGGTGGGATTAGGTGAATGGGCAGCTGCTTGGGTGCCAATAGTGGTCCAAGCATTGCTCTGATTAGCTGGGGTAGATTTAGGTGGGAGAGTGAGGCTGGAGGTTTTGGGGGGGCTGATTTTCTATGTGAGCCCACTGAATAAAATTGGAGGGTGGGAGGGGGTAGCCAAGCACCCCATACTGAACCTCCAGAAGGAGGCTCAGAAGCTGCAGCAGCGGACTTGGTCTGAGGGTATACTCTTTTTGCATGATCAAGGCCAAAGCAGAGGGAACAAATCTGCCTACTATTATTGACCTGAGCCCAAAAGAAATGATCAGGTGCTGCAGCCACACTATCATGAGGTGGGATTTGTTGGGCTATGGTAGGGTAGTGTAGTATGATGGTGGCTGTTGCCCAAGGAGCAGCAAGGCACTCTGCACCAGATAGAATGGCAAAGATGAGGTTGGGCTGAGTGCTATAAGCCATGAGCCCTACAACCAACTGGCCATACAAAACCTGGGGTGGAAGGTGGGATGAGAGATTTGCAAAGGATACCACCAGTGTGGTGTCTGAAGGGAGGTGAGTATGAGTTATGGGAATATGGTTTTTTTTATAAATTAGAGGAGTTTGTGCTGCTACTTCAGCATCCTCCTCAGATTAGAACCCAATATCAAAGTAGCCCTTAAAAGGGTGGAAGTCTATAAAGCCAGCTGGTGCAAAGGCTGCAGTGGCTAGCTCAATAATTGCTTTATCAGTATATGGGAATAAACACCCATAGTCCACTCTGAGGCAATAGCAAATGGCAGAGCGAGGGAGGGTGAGAGGATGGGGGTGAGAAGGATGGATGCGTGCCAGGTGGAGCACTAAGTCCTATGGGGGGACAAAACAGTTGGAAGCAGTGGGTAGGCTGTTTGAGCCCATCCGAACGTGCTTGCCCACAGGGCAGAAAACATTAGGTGGGGGTGCACTGCTGCCCCACACTGGGGTGGCAGGCGGCGGAGCCAAGGACATCAAAGAATAGGTTTGGGCAGATGGCTGTGGATAAATAAAACTTTAAATTTAAAATTGCTCAAAAGTGACTTCGAGCAGTAAAAGAAAGTTTTTTAGTTAAGATGTAAAATAATTTGGTTAATTATTTTTCAAAATGAATTGTTTTATGATAAAACTTGTTAAAGTAAAACTAAACTGCTTTTTCACTTATTTAAGAAATTCTATAAAAACAGTTTCCTAGATGAACTACAAATTTAGAGAAGAATATTCATGTCTAATTGAAAATCCCTAGCTTTTGTGGTTTAAGAGAAACACTGATTAATAGTCTCTTTCATATCTATTATATATATATATGTATTTACAATTTTCGTTGCTATAGTTAAGTTTTAAAAGAACCTTTATGTACTTAATATTCTGACATCCAGGATAAACATACATACCAAATTTTATAAATGTAAGATTGTTGGGTTTATGAATACTTTTTTGAAAACTTTTCAGAAATTTGAATTATTTTATAATAACCAAATTGTTAAGGTGAATTTTAAACCTCTTTTTCACATATTAAAAATACTTAAAAACCTAAAAATGAACGTTTCTTAGTAGAACTACAAATTCTAAATAGAACCTCCATGCCAAATTTAAAATTCCTAGCTTTTATAATTTAAGAGAAACCTTGATTAATAGTGTCTCTTATATATATTATAGATAGATTATATATTATAGATTTATTTGTTCACCAGTATGTAAGTTTGCTAAATTAAATTTACAGTTTAATATCTTACTATTTGAAACTGTAAGCCGATTTGGTTTGGATAACAATTTTGGTTCAATTTAAAATTGACAAACTGATTCGGCGATCGATTACCCCTTTCGATAAAGTTAAAATTATTTTAGAACCCGACACCCAAGTTCCGAAATTAGCGAACTTTTAGGCCGATTGAATGGGATCGACGAGATGCGTACCCGATCCGCAGACACGCCTAGAATACGCTCGCCAGCTCTTAAAAGGGTCGGTTAGCTTCTAGCCGATTCTGAACGCATGTCGGGTGCCAGTAGCTCAATCTATTCTGGAGGTAATACATTTTGTACCCAACTGTCATCTTTCACCATAACATCTAATCTGCATGCAACAGGGGCTGTCAACTTGGAAGAGTTGGCGGAAAAGTATCAGAAGCTGCTCCAGGAATATTCCAGGTAGGCCCCATTTCTTTTTGTTTGGTTGGGTACCGGGGCTTATGTTTAATAGGACAAAGGCCCAGCATGCGGTTTTGAAGCGCGCCGTTTTAGAGGTAGTTACTTAATTGGGTTACACCAATCCGCTTATAAACTTTCAAACTCATATTACGAAAAGGAAAAGAATAGAAGCGAGGCGCTGCTCAAGGAGCTTAACGATCGCGAGCAGAAACTTCGCAAGGTACTTTTGCCGCACGCATCGGTGCCCCATTTTTGCGCGTTTAACCGAATGCGTTTAGCTTGAGCAGGAAATTGATGTCTTGAATTTTCATAATAAGGGGCTTACGAAAAGGATCGAGGTGCTTCAAAGCGAGAGCTCGAAGGTATACGTTCCCTATTTTAAATTAACCTTTTTACGAGTAGTTTCTAAAGTTGGGCTGGGGTGCGAACAGGAATAGAATAGATTCTCAGGATCGGCTTGAGGCGGCTATCCTGGATCTACAGAATAAGATAGTTGAAAATGGTTGGGCTTTTATTTTGAACTAGCTGATTTCGGTTGAGAAACCCTTCACCGTAAGCTTGAAGAAGCCCGCAATGAAAGGAGCTCCTCGTTGGAGGATACCTTGCGCCGCAATAAAGAGCTGGAAGACGAAAAGAAGAAATTAGCGGTAATGAAAGGCTGGGGTAAAACCGCAAGTGTTAAAGGCTCCTAAAACTATCCGGGTGCCTTAGGAGGAGCTTCACACCTCCAAAGAAATCTATGCCGCCTCCTTGGCAACCACTCTCAACCAAAAGGAGTCCTTGGAAGCTGAAGTTCAGGCAGCTACGCGCGTGCTTGAAGCGTAAAGTTTTTTTAGGCGATTTAAAATTTCAGGCTGCAGAGTACCAGCCCCGACTTATCCAAAGAGAACCAGCGGCTTCATGATTTACATCAAGAGCTGATGCAATACCAGAAAGCAACTCGGCATCGCCAACTGCTTCTGAATGGTGAGGCAGGCAGCATGGGATGGGCGTCAGATTTACCATCCAAAATCATTAAGGTAGGTTTACTCGGCCTATTTGACAGTTGATAGGAGCTCATTGATGGAACCTCGATTCAAGAAGCCGACCATGAGATTGAGCAGCTGCTTTATGGCCTCAAGGGGATTCAAGAGGTGATTGAAAAGCGCCTGCCGCATCTCTCTGAGCAGGCCAAGCATCCCACGCTCGTGCACGCAGAAGCAAAGGTAAATTAAAGCTCCTTTGCTAAAGGCGTAGCTTCGTGAAGGCTTTCGAAAGTTGGAGCGCACCCTGAACCGCATCAGGCGAGCTCTGGCGATGATTGGGGGCGAAAAAATCTTAACACTTGGCTCAACGCCAGTGGCGTTGGGTTCCAGAACTTTCGGGGCGTCCAAGAGCTCCGGAATAGCTGCGACGAACTATTTGGTGCAACGGCGGAATGTGCCGGACTTGGGGCTTCCCTCGTGCATCTGGAGGGGCTTCGAACTTCGGACGCGGCTTCGGCCCTGGAGGTTGGGTTGCAAGAGCTGATAGCCGCCTCAAGGCAGTGTGCAGCTCAAGTCAAAAACAAACTCTTGCCTGGCAGTTCTGCACGCGAGCTAGTTGTTAGCGTTGATCAATTCCAGGTGGCTGCAGGGTCCGTCTTTGGTGCTCTTCGGAACTGGCTTAGCCAAGGAACGTCTCAAAATGATTGGTTGCTTAAGGCCTTAGATACTCAGCTCATCGGCTTCTCTATCCACACTGGGAGCAGGCTAGGTAGGAGCTGTTGGAAGCTGACTAAGTTTTCAGATAAGCTACTTGACCTTTTTAAACGGTGGGCGATTATTTTCTCTTCGGTCGATAAGCTGACGGTAAGGTTGGGATCGTTTTCTAAGTTAGCCAGTATCGTGCGGCTAGCGACTCGGCCTCAGCAGCCGGTGTCCGCCTCGTCCTTAGAAAGCAAAACTATATTGAGGCGCTGCGACGTGAGGTAGCTATCGTTATGCTCGGCATCTGAATTGCAGTATCCACCCACGTGTATCCCGTATGCTCAAAGCCTGGATCTGTTGGCAACTACGGTATCAAGCGAGAAGGCCAAAACGCAGCTTCAGTCGAGGCTAGACTTGGAACGAGGTATTTACCCAAGTGGCAGTAATAATGGCTCAGAAAGATCCAAGAATCTCGAAATCCTTTTAGATACGTTCCAAGTGAAGTTGGAGGCATCCAATTCCAAGGCCTCCGAGCTTCACGCCCAGCTCAAAGCTCTCAAAGATTTTAATGGGAGCCTCCAGGAGGAGCTCGCCCTCAAGAGCGATGTAAAGCTTCTCAATAGGTTAATCTGTCATAGTTGATCCTGCAGCTTGAGTCCCAATGCAAGAGGAAAGCCTCCCAAAGCGAGCCTGTGCCCCCGCAGATCTTAAATTCTGGGCCCAATGGCGCCGCGAACGGTTCAAGTTTTAAGCTGGACACCATCTCTAGTAACGCCATTCCTGAAGACGAGGTATTTCTCTTGCATTCTCAGCTGTTTAACACGTAGAAGGATCCGCCGTCATCTTCGTTGCCCTCCAATCCCACAAACCTTTTTGAAGCCACCGATCCAAACGTAAACTCTTTTAAAAACTGATCAAACTTTAGGTTAATTTTCTCCAATACCTGTCGAACGAGGAGCACCGCGTTGAGAAAATCTTTAAGCGCCAGTATGAGACCAAGCTGCAAGACCTTACTGATCAGGTTAGCTTAGCCATTTCTTCTGACCTGCGCTTTACTCAGTTGGAGATAGCCGATAGCCAGGCCAAACGGTTTCACGACGCCTGGTCTGAAGCTTTGGACAAGGTTTCGGAATCCCAAGCTGAGAATGATGCGCTCAAGCAGCAAGTGGCTCTGCTAACTGAAGAGTTGGCTAAAACTAAGGTAACCCCAGCCCGTAGGGTCGCCCTTTAAAGGGTTTCAAGTTATAGCGCTTCCCCAATTTTTTACTTTTTTAAAATGATCAGGCTTGACATATATTTTTTATAAATAGGAGGAAGCTTTATCTTTGGAGAGCAACTACAAGCAACAGATTACCTATTTAACTGAGAGTAAGTCTTCGCTTCTATACCCTCTAACAGTTATTAGGGTATGCCGAATTGATGCAAGGCCGCACAAAGTAGCTTCGGAATGAGTTTCACTAGCACTGGGTGGCCAACTTTTTCAGGTCTTAGTTTCACCAACCGTTGGCTGCTTAAACAACTAGCCAATAAAGCAAGAACCTTAAGTATGAGCTTTAAGGTGGCATCTAAAACTTAGAGTGACTTTGTAGCATCCTAAGTGTAGCTTCTCGCCTTTATATCAATCAGATAGACAATACTTAGCGTATGCCCTAATGCTCCGGTTAAAGGAAATGGACTTTGTTAGTATACTACACCTCCTATCTAACAGTCTATGCTATCAGCATCTCTGACTATCTACTTTAAAGTAAGGCTTTAAGGCACCTGTTGAGTTTTTTATAATAATTGAAGGCTGGTTTCTTCAAAGGCTAAGCAATTATTAGTTGCTATAGTACCTATGGAATCACAAAGCAGACTTTGTCTCTAGGGCAATGTCACGATTCTGATATGGCTGGATGATAAGCTCTGATGAGCTTTGGCGGAATGGCAAGAATCCACCAATTAGGATGATTGCTTACAAGTATTTGAGTGCTTTGAAATGAGGCAATATTGGGACATAACAAGTTATTATTGGATCACCTAAGATAAGACAATAAGGTGATGTCAATATTCGACTATAATTTAGAGCGCCTCAAACTAAGGTAACAGAGAATTGAAGAATACCAGCCAAAACCAATAGAATTGGCGGAATAGAATAGTCTAAGCTAGGAGAACGGTATCGTTTAAAGTTGCTAATATATAAGTGAGATGGGTGATTGAAAGAAGGAGGTTGTTAGTGGAGAGAGCAGAACAGCAAAGAGTTGCTGTATTTATTAAAATAAAGAAAAGTGTTATCAGGGCAATTGCTCCTAATTTATTATACTTTCCGGTATGTTTGGAGGACCAACAATCCCCATATTGTCTCTCTTTGTTCAGTGGGTTCAACCTGTGCAACCCTTATAGCATATTCCAATGATACTGCCCAAAATTATAACAATGGTGCTCACTACAGGGGACCCATTGATTAACCACAAAAAATAAAAATCTCCAGTTGCCAGCCATGTCTCATCAGGCCTGTTTCCAGAGAATCTTCACAAAGCATTGCACCAGCCAAATATGAGGAGCTCAAACTCACTTTAGATGTGGTGCTCAAGAAACAGGATGAACTTCAAGGACAGAATGCTGTTAAGCACCAGCTCATCAGCATATTTAATCAAATGCAAATTCTGGGACAACAAAACAAGGAACTTGCCAATTGCTTGGATAACACCAAATGATTGCATTGTGCAGAGCAGAAATTGACCATTACCTCACAGCCCTCTCATTGGGAAGAGGAAGAATACAAGGTAAGGAACAATACAATGAGGAACATGACACTGGCCAGAGCTACTACACTCAGGATGGTAACTCTGGATATGAGTATGAATCAAAGCACCAATTCCCTCAAGGGATGGCAGTACTGCTTACAGCAGAGGCCCACACTACCTCTGAAGCAGCAGACATCACACCATTTGCTGAAATAGCCCCTCATTGAGAGACTGCTTATGGGCCTTGACCCATTCCTCAGTATGCCCCAAAAAGTCATGTCTATGAGCAGGATGAGGAGGTTGATATTGAGAAGCTGCCTCCATTTGATTGCAATGGGAATGTCCACATCTTCAAATGGTTTGAGTTTGCAGCGGAAGGTGCCTCTGGTTGGCATAAAGCCAAACTGTTGATATCTGCTTTGGATGTCAGGAGTGCCAATCAAGTCACCTGCTACCTTTCAAGCAGCTCCATTACCTACCAAGATGTAAAGGATACTATGCTTCAACTGTTTGGGGGTACCTCAAAAATTTGTCTCAGTGAAAGGCATAATTCTTGACTATTGGGTTCCACCATAATGAGACCCTCATGGAGTTTTAGATTTATTTACATCAAAAGCACATATGCTAATTAGGCAGGCTATTTAGCAAAAGCTAACATGTGCATTGCAATGACCTCCACAATGAAGTCATATCATGAGCTTCACAATGTCATTTCTCTGATTTTGGATGTTAATGTTCCTCTGCACAAAATTATACAATTCTTGTACCGCATATCCACAAACTTTCCTCCACCTAATATGGAGTGGAGAAGACCACCTCCACTGGACCCTCTTGTTTTGGGGAATATGCACATCCTGACCACATTCTGCCTAGCAACCCCTGACCTTACTATAGTTCTATGCCTTGTCCTTGGCTGAATTATTTCCAATAGTTTTACTACCACCCCAGCTCCATTTATAAAAATTGTCAGCAACCTAACTACTGACCTAAACCTAGTTATGCTGAATGTCAGTGTTGATTAATTGACTGGAGCTAATTGTCAGATATTTAATAGGGACATAATAATATTAACATGCTAAATTTATTATGGATCATATTGGATATCAGTGATTATGGATCAGGAATATCCTAAGATTATGTGAAGCTTGGGATCCACAGCCTAGCAATTTCACTTAATAATATTTGACTATGATGACACAGGCTCAAGAGCTTTGTCATTTAGGTCAGATTTAACATTAAGTTTCAACTTAATGATTTGGATATGTGGGCTTTGTTAGTCTATATCAAAATTAGTTTTTAATGTTGGTCAAGTTTTTGATCAAATTAATTACTAATTAGTGGTACAATTTGCCTTGGTATGTGTTGATGATTGCTTGTGAAAGAGAATCAGTTCAGCTATTTGAAGATGTATCTGAATCTCCATCTTGAGAATATTGAAATTATTTACACCTGCCCTGAGGCCATGCATGATGCCCTGAGTCAAAGTATTTGTAGACCCTCAAACAAATATTTTATATGTTCCTCTGGCCAAGTGCCATTGAAAATGAGATGTCATGGGACCATCTAGTACTAAAAAAAGAGATGTCATGGGTAAGATGTGGTGAACATCAAACCCTATAAATTATATCCAAGTTTATACTAATAAAATACAATCAACTAAAGCTTTTCTTTCTCATAACAATCACTTTAGTTACTATGATTTGATTTAAAAAGCAATTTTGGATAATCACACACAGGAAAGATGGGCAACTCTATCAATAAAAATAATACAACATGGGTGAGCGTTGTAGCAAGCGGTGCACTTAATGGTGCAACTAAGGGCAAGAAATGCTCTGGAGGGGGACCAGGAACCCAATCTGCAAAGAAATCGTAAACTCAGATACCATCTGGGTTTATGGTATTCACTGTAAAGCATGCGCAATATATGTACAGTCAGTTCAACCAACCCTTATCAAAGGTGGAACATGGGATCAGACTCTTCCTTGGGGATGAGTCACCGACCCTGTGGGAGAAAACATGTGAGGCACAGCCCTCACTTTTCCCTCACGTGGTGTACATAGCCACCAACAACATGGGCTGTGGCTGGATCAATATTGGTTTCAAAACAGCTGATGAAGCCAATGCTGCAGCAAAAGTCTGTGTGGAAATTGCCCTCCCTGAGGGCAAAAAATTGTGCACACTGTGCGCACCAGAT
>JAKSZP010017752.1:0-42757 GCA_022478985.1 Massospora cicadina | reverse complement strand
TTGTGCACCGTTTGGGGCGTAAATGTTGACAATTGTGTGTGCAACATCGGCCCAAGAGAAGGTGACAACGAGCACTCAATCATTTAGGAATGTTTCTGAGGATGTAAATTTGTAAAAATTGTTTTTCCAAATTAGCACCCCACAGTGCTTTGACCAAAAGGATAGGGATAGTAGGAGCATTGTTTTCCAAGCATCCTCAGGAACCTCGTGGACAGTGGGTTTCCTGGATGGCCAGGATATCCATGGGTAAATTATTTTGTAAAAAACTCAGTTTCCTAGCCTGGGACGGGATAGCCTTGAGTCTGGCGATATTCAGCATCCCTAGAGTGAAGGTTTCCCCCATTGCACCTTAGGTGTGAGGGGGTGGGCCCCCTGGCCCACCAGCCTCTTCCAGGTCCCCACAGGCTTTCACAGCAGCGCGGGTATTAGCAGCAACACTATCGGGGTTTTTGTTAATTTTTGCAGAAAGAGTCGCATTGGCTTTGGCCTTCACTTTTTGTTTTCCCGACGTCGGACGAATTTTTTGTGGTGCGGATAAGTTCAGTGCACCATCGAGTGGGGCAAAAAATTTTTTTGGTTGGGATAGGTCCCAAGTCAGTTTCAACTGGGGCTTGGGTGCAGCGATTGGGTGAGATCAAATCTCCCATTGGATCCTCAGATTGAGTAGCCCGTTCGGCTTGGGCCTCCCAATCTGATTGGGTGATGGATTCCTGAGTTGCTTCCACCATGAAGGTCTCTTTGTCCTCCTGGCGTTGTGAGTGTGGGATGGTGGTGGTGACCTTGGTTGCTTCCTGCTGCAGTCCTATGGGCCTGCTTGGCCTTCTTCCGCTCCTGTGGGGAGATGGGCTTTACCAATAGGTAGCAGCCTTGTGCTCCCCACGGGAAGGCCTCTTGGTGCTTGCGGTTGGTTCATAGTGTGCCTCTCCGCTGGCCATGGCCGCCAAGGGGTGCTCTTGGAATGTAACACCCTCTTTAATGGGGCATGCGTGTGCCTTATGGCTGAATGTGTCACAGTGGGTGCAAATGGGGGGCGCGCTGTCCACGGTTACCTGGAATGGGTGGGTGGTGTGCCCTGCGATATCAGTAAAGGTGGAGTGTGGGATCTGAGTTAGGTCCTTCGCGATCTCCTCAGATGGGGTCAGAACTGCGATGGCTTTGCCAGTGCACAGGTGTGGCATCAGCGTGAAATGTTGCATTTTGAAAGATTGTATTTCGCCATATATGGCGAGACCATCTTTCAGGTGTTGCTCCAAAATGTCACGTTTTACCGTAGTAGGCAAAAAGTCAAATGTGAGGAAAATTTGGTTCAATTTTGTCCATCTGGTGCATTTAGTTTTGATGACCCATTGCCCTTCGGGAGGTCAACCACTACGCGCACTGCTGCAGCCTCATCTGCTGCTATTTTGCTTTCAAAACCTAGGTCCAGCCAACCACGCGACATGGAGTGAGGTGCAACGTACATCGCGGTCGGGAAAATTTTGTGTACATCTTCACAAAATTTTTCCCATAGGGCCATTTTTTGGATGTCCAGATACACACGGACTCCGAATTCCACCAACGAAAGTGGCTGGGAATGTGGCGTATTGATGTACTGGTTGCATCATGCTTGCCATGCAAGTATCTCTGGGGAAATTGTGACTGCCAGTTTTTTTAAATTTTTTTCTATTCCGCCAGATTCTCCAGGGCGTTTTTGAACGTTAGAGGCCGCGGGCCTTCTGCCTGCTCCTCTTGCTTTGCTTGCCCAACTGCTCCCAGACATGGGCGCAGACTAATCCCCTCTATGAGATTATCAAACTGGATTTAGTCTTGAATTGAGTGGGTTGCAAAAGTGTTTGCAACGAGAAAGAAAAGTTGAGTTCATGTTAACTTTAGTATTTAAAAAACTTTTTTTAAAGAAGGTTGCCAGGAAATCCTACACCTCTTCCTTAATGCATTGAGCATCTCCTATATGCTCACCATCATGAACTTTGAATCCTTGATTATAAACTGTTGTAGAAGCAAATGTGGCTGTCACATAGAATTATATTTTAAATACACAAAGCTGCACCAAGGAAGATAACTGAAGTAGGTTATCGCCAGCATTTCCATGACATGCAAGCGCTTATGGGATGATTAAAACATATTAGTGGTGTTGAAGAACATCCTAACCATATAGCACCATGTCTATATGAAAGAACAGTTATGGAAGGATTGTGCACATATGGCACAGTAGTGCACTTTTAAAATGAAAAACATTGACTCATCCACCAACTGAAGAATGACAAAGACATTGAGATGATATGGCCTGGTATGGATACTGAAGATAATATAACACAGTTCCCAGAAATGATCTTATCATCTAGTCAAATGGGAACCAGTCTTGTGAAATAACTGTGCGCCCATAGAAAAGCCCTCCCATATGCTGTCCAAGTAATGATTTTGGTCACAATTAAAACTCTTATCCTGAAACCTGGGAAGGCCACAGATACATTGAGATGTAAGCGCCATAACAGATACCCGCAATTGATGCAATGATGGAAAACTAGTGGGGGACTTGTGACAGCTATGAGGTGGTACAACCAATATTGTCTGAACAGTGCAAGGAAGCTAATAAAGCAAAGAAGGCCGCATAAAGGCCTATAAAAACAGAAAGAATAAAATAAAAGGTAGCAGTAACTGGGAGTAAGCAGATAGATTTAACTTGGAACACCAACTGAACCACATGGTCATTTTTGAAAGCACAAAGGGGACTTTAATCCACCTCTGATAAAGTTTTCAGTGGCTATCAGCATGCCTTGATGATACACCCTTCACAAAGGTCAAGAACTGGGAACAGTATAGCATGGCTCCCAATAAGATCCCCATCAGCCAATCAAATAAATAAATTATTTAATAATACAAATAGAGATGATGCAGAAACGATAAGATCTAAAAAGGCAGCAGAACTTGCAGAATGGCAAAAAAACGCCCCATCCGCCTAAGATGATTATTAAGGTCCAGTATCCAGATCCAGAGCCAATTCTTCTACTAAATCTTTACAGAGCAAATTAGGCTCTTTGCGGGCACAGTGGGCATGCTTTTATTGCTAACAATAAGAAAATTAACATAAAATGGCTCTCATCTAACAAGTATTTGGATAAGTAATGAAGGATCTTAGTAACCCGCCAGTGGATGTACTTGCAATGAAAGAAAGCAATTGCCTCTCTGGGAAAGGAGGAAAAATGGTCCAAACCTTTTCCTTAATTAAACACTGAGGACTGTCTATTGCAGTTCTGTAATAAAAACTTGTGATAATATCAAAGTTTTAAACAAAAGGAAAATTAGAAGTTAGGGCTCTAGTTATTTCTTTTTATCTGGGATAATCAATTATACCATACAACATCAATTTATGCCCATGATGAGCAATTGTAGTGCGCGTCAAACGCACACTACTGCACAGGTTATAGTTCCTCCTTGGAACTTCTTTGATTTTCCCTGATCTCATGACATCTGTCCCCTGATAAGGGCAATTCCAAAAATATCATATAGAGAAGCTAAACAACAATATCTTTCTCCAATTCCTGGTATAGTAATTCTCTACTCCAGAATATCTTCTAAATACTAGAAAAATCATGGTAAAAGATGATCCTTTACTAGGATAAAAATGAAAGATATCTATAGTCTAACTCCTAGCTATAGAACAGCAACGTCCTAGTTCTAAAAGCATGATCAATAGGGGTCTTAATGAGTTTATTGATTACAATAGGCATAATCATACCCCTTTTAAAGAAAATTATAAATTCAGGGACGAGAAATGACGTGTGATTATTCTGGAATTACTGGGAGGCTTGAACGATGGGACATATAGTGGTATGGGTTGACAACCCAGAAATCATATTTGTTTTTAGATGACCAGATAACAAAAAGAGCAAAAAGTCAGTTATCTTTAGTTAAAACAATAATTATGACAATAGAAACCAAAAGGAAACAATTTCTGAGCAATTTGTACAGATTTAATCTTCCTGAAGATCTCAACTTTTTGAGATTTCAACTTCTGTCTGGATGAAGCACGTGACAGATGGAAAAATTTCAGGAACACACAAGTAGGATAGAGCCTGCCAAGGGAATTGATGGTATCAAAATGCCTCATGGATGCTAAACCGCCATCAGAAAATTACTTTACTAGTCTAATGCATCCTAATATTATTGAACAATTAATCAGTGGGAATCAAGTTGATTGGATACTCTTCACAATAGTCTTGGAATCAAACGTTGAAGAAGTTAAAGCTACCAATATATATCCACCAGACCCTATTTTTGATAAAGATTAACATCCAATCACGTTAAGATGTGCCTGAAAATTATGATGAAAAATGCTACTTAAAAGGAAGATAAACAGATCAAAATTAAGAATATACCAAGACAAAAGCAGTATAATTAGTACCATCTAGTACTAAAAAAAGCAGTATAATTAGCAAAGTGTACCAACTCTAACACCATATGATGGTAATGACAAACACTAAAGTGGAAAGTCCTAACAGCCCTAGCACATGAAGCCTTTAGATGCACATGAAAAAGATGGAAGAAAAGGCTATAGAAAAAAGAATTCTAGAACACTTAGAGCGTTATAAGCCAACCAGTGGCTAGAGTCTGCAATGCGCCAGGGAATATGTGAAGTACACCATGTCATTTAGGAACACAAACAAGTTTAGATGACATGGAGGCTCTCAAAGTAATGGCAAGATGGGAAGTGCATGATAATAACTGTCAAATTTCTTCTTCAAGGCCTACAAAACAAGATCTAAAGCCTAAAGTCCCATGGAGCTTTAAACAAATGGTAAACAAATAATTAGTGACACAGAAACAGTCGCATCCATACCATATAAATTTTACTCTGAGCTTTACAAGGCAGACCCCACAATAATGAGGCAAAGATTTATTTTATCAATGCCATCTAAGAGCACGCTCGCCGCTTGTAAAGCCTTGTTGACTATTACAGAGGACAAGCTCACCCAAATCTTGTATAGACTCCTTAATAATAAGTTCTTAGGACTAGATAGCATTAGTTAAGAATACTATAAAGCAATGTTGAGTTGACAAAGGAGCTTGTGATCAGCTTTCTTATAAAAGCCTGCTGCTGGAAATAATACCAGAAGAAGCGGAAGTCTGCACTATAGCTTTGTTAAAAAAGTAATCACAGCAGCATAAACAACTGGAGGCCTATCTCACTCATAACACTTACAATAAAATAATGTGAAAAATCATGTATAAACGACTTTCTAAAAAAACTATGGACCTGCTTACTCTGTAACAGTATATCTTCATCCCTGGAAAGATCATTTAGGACAACGTGCAACAAGTCACTAAAATTCTAGGAGAGCATCTAAAGGTATATACTGTTTTTTGATAAAGCATTAAACCTATTAAGAATGCACTAGGAATACCTTGCAACAATCCTTATAAACAAGGAATCTACAATTTTTAATCAAATGGATAGAAACTACAAGCTTAAGACAACTTTCACCATACTAAAATATATCTTTATGTCACCGCCAGTCACCCCAGAAAGAGGTCTTTACCAGGGTGACCCAACCAAACCTAAGTTATATATCTTTTCAAAGGACCCTGATTCTCATGATAGAGCAAAAAGTAGTATTAAATGTAAAGGTCAGCTCCCACTGAGAAATTTGGCGTTTTCTGACGACTTTGTAGTTGGATTATATTTTATTGACAATGCAAAGGATATAAAGGAAATTTTATAATGTAAAAAAGCATCACAAGGAAAAAAATAAGAACCAGTCACAGACCATGGAACTAACCAATGAAGAAGTTTTTACACCCTGAAAACAAACTAAAAAAAGTGAACAAAAATCCCAGAATGTATAGTAAAGAGATGGAAAGTTATAAAATATTTCTTTTTCTTTGATACCCAAAACAAAGCCAAATTCAGATTTTTTTAAAAAAAAAGTACAAAAAACAACCGCTTGATTGAGCCAAAACTTACCAATGTCGATGCAATTGATGCCTGCTGCCCCAGCTTGAGGGTGGTGGTGTGCCACCATATGGCATCTTTCAGCCGCCGCCAAAGCACGCCCAGCTGGCTTTGCTAGCCCTCCCAATGCTACTGGGCATTATGTCCCCCTCAGGACTTGGCCCACCACCTCACCAGCTCTCGAGCAGTGCTCCAGAGCCCTTTGGTGCTCCCATGGAGCAATTTGCGTTTTGGCCTCTGGGTCAAATATGGAAATCTCTTCCCATACTCAAGTGCGGCCATCTTCAAGATGGCCACGGCAGTTTTCAAACCCACCAGCTATATTGACTTCCACCCCTTTAAGGGGTACTTCAATCTCAGCTTCCACTCTAAAGCTGATGCTGCAGCAGCAGCCAATCTGCAATTAGTTTTTAAAAAATTCTTTTTCCCACTGTTCACACCTGGCTCCTGAATGAGGCCACTTTGGTGGTCCAGTTCGCCGGGTTGCCCTCTTTCCTTTCCCCCAAACGCCTCCACCATGAG
Organism: Massospora cicadina; assembly: GCA_022478985.1. Classification (NCBI taxonomy): domain Eukaryota; kingdom Fungi; phylum Entomophthoromycota; class Entomophthoromycetes; order Entomophthorales; family Entomophthoraceae; genus Massospora; species Massospora cicadina. The sequence goes on along the minus strand of JAKSZP010017752.1, from coordinate 36,285 downwards.
CTCACAAATGGTTTGGCCATTTATGGCGCAGACCCCATGTTGCAGTTTGTGGTTCCCAATGGGGTGGATTGGTCGGCAGGGCCTTGAACCTATGCAACAATCTGCCCATTTCATCATGACTCTCACCTCATGATTCCCCCCACACCGTGATCAGATCTGCCCTGATCACCCATACTGGGTGCACATCAAAGACAGCCATGACATTTGCCCCTTGTGCTTTGAGCTTGACCACTCGAAGTGCAAGTGCCCCATGGTTGCTGCTTCCACTGCATCCACCGCTCAGGGCTCAGGTGCTTTCCCAGTGGCTGACTCGCCCCAATTTTTCAAATTGGGCTTGATCCTCCTGCCTTCAACGTTGGGGAATTCTGGCGCTGCTTCCAAAGTGGCGGTTAATCAAAATTCAAGAAAATGTAAATTTTTTTAAAATTTGACCAAAATAAAGAACCCTGAGTTGATGGATGAACCAGTTTCAGCTGAGCTGCTATGGTCGACAGCACATGGCCAATCAGCTCTGGCCACAGCCCCAATTCCTGTGGCTGGCCCAGCACTGGCCAAATCCAATCCATTCGAGGATCACAAATAGATTAATGAGGATGAATGGTCATGCCATGTGAAACCTGATTTTGCTTTGGAGGAGTTCTTCATTGACCCTCCCATATCACGTTCCCTTATGTTTTCATCCAAAAAATGGGCTTCCCATTTATAAAAATATGAACGAAATGGCAGTTGCGGCTGCAGCTTCCCCAGCCAACACCCTCCTCCATCAGCAACTTCATGGGGAAATGGAGCCCCTTGTCAAGGGTATTCTTATCCCCAATCTTCCTCATGATTTTGAGAAAGATGTGAAGTACAAAATTTAGGAGATTGCTTTTGGTGCGAGCCACACTTGCATCAATGCAGAAAAAACTTCTCTTTTCAACCCCAATTATCCTGAAACCCCCCAGCGCATCAAGTCATTTACTTGTGTGCCAGCTCTCATCATTTAAGCTGAGCATCAACTTGCTTAATATATTGAGACGATGGACACCATCAGCCTCATTAGTGAAGAAAACCCCCAACTATACCACCTTATGCCCCATGTCGCTGATGCTCCCACTCCAATGCTGTCCGCCATGGTCCGCCAGCTAAAGCGGGCGCTGGACAAAAGTTTCCCCAAAGCCTCCTCGACATCTGATATGGCTTTCTAGGGTGATAAACTAGGGGTTATATTAGGATTTTTTAATTTAGGATAATCTCTTTGTTTGGCCCATTTGCGAATAAAGATGCATGGTGACTCCCCCTTTTGGGTTGGGCAACACTAGTACTAAAAAAGAGATGGAATTTTATTCAGAGTCCTTAATATGCTCCACACACAAGACCCGATTCTGCACTTGAGAATTTATCTCAACAGAACATGCATTGCAGTACAAGTTTTTAAGAAAAGCTACAAGATGACATAAATAGGATTGTTAACATAAGAAAAACAAGATCATTACTTGCTAGGAAATGACGCCTAGAAAATACAATGTTTACTAAAGCTTGGTATCCTTTTATTGGTATAGTATTTAGAAAGCATTTTGAACTTTGTATTTTGGGGAAGGCTGACCAGGGGATAAACACTTATGATATGTAAACCAATGAAACTAACATCAGCAAGGGGAGGGCGCCTCAGAGAAGCTAACGCTGTCTCCTGTTGCCAGAGGTTTCGCCAAATAAAGGAAGAGGAGTATCGTGAGTATAGCATTGCGCCACTATTGAACATGTATGAAGGAAAGGGTCTGAAGTGATGAACCAAACTGGAAACAAGAATGAGACCAACTGTCTTTGACAGGATGGAAGGTACCCAAACAACCATGCTGAAAGTGGTCCATGAGGTGCGACTGGAATCAGCGGACAGCTTCCTAAAGGGTGGGAGTAGAGCTTGAAATGGCATCCAAGAAAACCGTGTGGATAGTCCACATTGCAATTGCTACCACTAAGGCTCAGAGGGAAGGTTGTATAGGAGAATTCAAGGACAAGGCGAAGATGTACTTTGATAGGCTGAAGGGCTGTGCTTGCTCCTGGCAAAAGAGACGCTAAAATTTACGCCAGATCGCTTTTGATGGAGAGCACTATTCCAGGCGGTGGAACAAAGTCTCATATTGGTCACACAAAACACATGAGGATTGTGATGCGTTGTATCACTCATTGGTACGGTATACCCATTTTAAGCAGTGCCACACATGGGAATGAACATGCGGCTGCTTAAGAAAGTGATGGGCATACTTCCAGAAAGCTTTCTGGGTTTCTAGGGAGAAGGGAAAGTCCAACGTGTCCAGATGATCCACCCTGGCCATGATAGTGGACCTCATGGGTATCACATTGTTCAGAATGGCTTGTCCTTGTACTTCCTGGGTGAACTGAGGAGTAGGGAGCCCCTCTCTGGGTGGTGTGCCCACTGATGCGAATTCTCCACTCAGAACTCCACATGGAGAGGAGAATTATTTTGAAGTGGGGCGACATCCCATGCGGTCCTGCAGCAGAAGGGTGTGAGGCAAGATACTTTAACAGACAATGGGGGTAAGTAGGATTGCTGAGGCCCAGGGCGTGGGAGAAGTTGGAGCGAGCCACTTGTGACCAGTGCTGGGCTGAGATCGTTGGGTTGGTGACTGCAGCGATCCAGGTGACAAGTATTTGTCGGCGTGGACCTCAAAGTTGAGCAGGCCTATGCCACCACTATGGAGAGGGCCAAACATAACATCCAGGCGCTTTGGTTGTGAGCGGCCTAACCAAAGCCACCCTTGCAGAAGGGCATATAACGACTTGAAGAAATAAGGGGAAAAAGCGATGATGTGGGCCCCAAACCAAACTTTAGAAAGGATTATAGAGTTGGCTAGCACTACCCTGCCTGTAAGGGAGGTTTGGGGGTTCTGAGGGAAGCTATGCATTTCGTAACGTTGTCCAGAATATGATGCTCACACTATTGAGGCGTACCCTCCCGCCTCCAGCCACACCCCAAATGGCGGACTGGACCAGCGGTGGGTCTTGGCACAAAGGGGAGCACGAGCGGGTCAGTGTGGGGTGGTCAGGGCAAGCAAACCCGTGAGCAAGTTGCTGAAGCAGGTAGAAAACGGGGTGCTGGTGACCAGCGGGCTTGGTACTGACCAAGGAGAATACTCAGTTTTGGAGGCGTTAAGTGCAGCATTACTTACCCTGGAGTAAACCTGGATAGTAGCTTCAAGCGTGCGTGGATTATGATTGTTAGACACCCCAACCACACAATCAACAGCAAATGCCAACATCTTAACTGGTACTTGGCCTTACACATGGACACCAGTAAAGATGGCATTTGCATTGCGAAAAAGTGGGTCAGGCTGAAGTTAAACAAAAGTGGGCTTAGAGGGTCCTCTTGGCGTAGGCCCTTTTAAGGCGAACTACATCCATAAGGAAGCCAGGGCCACGCACAGCCATTGTGGCAGATTCCGTTAGTAACATCACCCAATAAATGAAACGATAGGGGAGGTGGAACTTATGGAGGCAGGCTCTGAGGTAAGCCCAATTGAAACTATCATAGGCCTTCTGCTGATCTAAAGAAAGTGCTCCAGAAGCCTTGGATTGGCAGACGTTGGCTACGGTACATATCTTTTCCCAAATAGACCGTTTGAAAATGAAACCAGATTGCTCAGGGGAAATGAGAGCAGAGGTAACTACCCCTAAGCGGTTTGCCATGATCTTGGTAAAAGTTTGTATCTGTTTTAGTAAGTAATATGGGGTGCCAGTTGGATAAGTCCAGCTTATCTCCTTTATTGTACAACATTATTGTGTAGACCTCTTGTCCTCCAGTGAGGAGGCGCATCTCCATTAGGCACTGGTATATTGAGGCAAGCAGCAAGGAGGAAAAATATTTGAAGTATTTCTTATAGAACTCATAAGGAATTCCATCTGGACCTGGGCATTTCCTGTATGGTGCACTGCAAACGGCGGACCAGAGTTCATCCTGAGAAATTAAATTCATCAACTCCAGATAACAGGAAATGGTGCAGATATGTGCACTTTTGAGAAAATTGTCAACTTCAGCCAGCTGAACTGGATTGGAGCAATATAATTCAAAGTAATAGTTTTTTAACTTCAATTGCCACTTTGGGTGGAGTATCTGCGATGGAGTGGTCTGGCTGCCTCACCTGTGTGCAGGCCAAGCTCTGTCATGGTGGGAAAACTTTTTGTGAAAAAAGTAAGCGGACACTTGTTACCTGCCATTATATGCTTTACCTTATACTGAACACAAACTCGATGTTTGTGTTGTCTTACCAGTGCGTTGAGGTGAGCAGACACTTCTGACCACTTATGAACCCAAGCTGGGCTGTAGCCTGCCACTGGGACATTAGATTCCAGGTGGTCCACATCTGCCATCATGTGAAAATGACTGCCAAGGCAGCCTGAGAGCAACGTGATGAAATGTCGCATGCCTGATGGATGGTGTTCACTTTGAAGGTTAACCAGGATGAAAGTGGGTCTGCAAATAATGGTGTGGTAAATTCTGGAGCTGAGGTTTTGGTGTCCACCCACAAGGAAAAACTGGGCGATGTGATCTCGGCGGGTGGAGTTTGCACCACTTTGGCGCCTGTGCTGCTGGATGTGACAAAGAGAAGAAAATCAGTACCAACCTGTGGTCAGATAAATTTAGTTTCATCGTCATAAAGTGGGAAATTTGAGACTGGAAATTTAACAGTGCGAGATTAAGGTCAATGTAGGACATAAACCTCAGCTGGCCGGTGTGCACATGGTGATGAGACATGTTTGTGAGCAGCGGTGCATGGTGCGTCAGAGTATCAAACAACCCCAAAATGGCCTTTAGAATGCAAAGTTCTACGTGCCCCAGTGGGGATGTAGGTAACAAGGGCCAGTGATTGGTGGCTGGGTTGGTCCAACAGTTCATGTCGCCTACAACAAATGGGTCAGGGGGAAGTGGGAGGGAATTAACAGCTGAGAAAAGTTCCTGACAAGCTTGTGCACAGGTTGTGGCATATATTTTAATGACAGCGTGCACTTCATCATACCATGAAAAGGATACAACAAGTACACAGCTGTCAAGGTATGATGTAGACGAAATAACTTTAAAATTATGGGTCACTTGAACAAGCACCCTGCAGTGAGGCGACCAAAAGGAAAGGGAAAAGAGGATCATGGTTGCCTAAGTGTCCTCTGCACCGCGTGGACAGTGGGTTTCCTGAATGGCCAGGATGTCCACAGGTAAATTTTTTAAAAAAAACTTTGTTTTCTATCCCATGATGGCGAGGCCTTGAGTCCAGAAATGTTCAATGTCCCTATAGTAAAGGCTCCCCCATCACACCTTAGGTGCAAGGGGAAGGGCACCTGTGCTCTTCAGCCTTCTCTTTTTCAGCATGTCGCTGTATGGCAGCGCAGGTATTTTGTGCTATGGAGTAAGTTTCATTATGGGTTGCTTTCATGGTGGGGGTTGGCATTAGCTTTTGCCTTCTGCTTATTTCCCCCTGTTATAAAATTGGCATGTCCGTTGAGCTACGCCGTAAACAAAATTGCGCAGGGTTCAACCCACTGAGCAATAGGACCAACGATATGAGGATCGTTGCCCTTGTAACAACAGAAATAAACATCTATTAATAATATGGAGCACTTGCCCCCACTATACTTCTTTATTTATTATAATAAACACAGCTGATTCTCATTGTGTCGCTCACTCTCAAAACTATTAACAACATAACCTCTCCTGATCATCTCATCCCGCTTGTATCATATCAACTTCAGATGGTATCACTTTATATGGCTTAGCAATTCACTTCACCATCTCTCATTAGTTCTGCCAATTCTTCATTCGTTCATTTGTTAATTCACAATCACCCAATTTGGCCAATTTTCCAGCAACCCAATATCATCGCATTTCAAAGCATACTTGAATTAATCATACTCAAAATAACTCGGCGGATTTCATCCATTCTACCATATTGACTTAGGGCTTATCATACAGTTATATTAGAATCGCGACATTACCCCCTCCTTGACTGGATAATAAGGTTCCTATTGCTTATATGCCCAAAGAAACTTTGCATGCACTTGGTTGATGATTCAACTGCTAGCGGGGTCCTTAATAGTATAAACATCCATACCATTCTTCTCAATAACTTTAAATGCCCAATTTTAAATACTGGCCAACTTATGTTTCCGCGCAAATCCATGTTAGTTATGGAATAGAACCATGTCTCCATCTTTGAATTGTGCTAAGCCACTTCGTCATACCTGATTAGCCCTGGGTTTTGATTTTCTTGGCTAAGCTGAACGAATATGCTTCAGTTTGTAATTTAATCAGTTTATTCATTAGGGTGGTCAAATAGCATTGAAGATCCATTACGCAGGTGTCCTATTCACAAGCATATAGGAGCGCAGGCAAAGTGGGGTGCCATCCATAAAGCAATTGGAATGGGATTTTTCCTGTGGCATAATGGTAGCTAATGTTGTAGGCAAACACCGTGGTGGAAAGGAGGGTACTCCAATTGGAGGGCCTATCAGTAACCAACTTTTGGAGAATGTTCACCAGGGTCCCATTGACCTGTTCGACCATTCCGTTAGACTTGGGATAATATGGAGTTGTTAGAACACTGTGGATGGCCATCATTTCTTTGAGTTTAGGAAATATGTGAGGGGTGAAATTAGTGCTGTTGTAGGTAAGAATAAACTGTGGGCAGTCGTGACACTGAATGATGCATTCCATTACAAGCTCAGCCACAGTAACTGCGCCTAGATCCTGAATGGCCCTTGCCTCAACCCACCTGGTCAAGTGGTAAATCGCCATCAGATGTACTTGGATTGGTTAGCTCCCATTGGCAGAGGGCTGACGACATCAATGGAAACTTTATGTAAAGTGAAGTGCGGCTTTACTAACTGATATGAGGTCTTCCAGTGAAACGGCTTTTCCACTTGGCACTGGTGACAGAAGGAGATAGTATCAAGAACATCAAAGTTCATGATTTCCAAGTAATACTGAGGTTGCAATAATTACAACGTCTTGCGAACACCACCATGCCCAACTGCCCTATGTGCACTCATGATAATGTTAGGCTGCATTGAAGGCGCGGGAAATTCACTGTGGAATCATCAATCCGCTTGTACAACTCTCCATTCCTCTGGAAAGTATTGGCTCACATTTCATTCAATGCCTTGATGACTTGGGGCGGCTCATCATCATATTTTCCACTAAGCATTTTGTCATACATGATATCACTCAGATATGCTGTAACAGCAATAGTGGGTAGCCTTGACAAGCAGTCAGCTTTCTGGTGCTTTGCTCCTGGTCATTGAAATCTCGAAATTGTAAGCCTGAGTTTAAGGGCCTATTGTGCTAGCCAACCCTCAGGCTCCTTAAGGTTCTGCAGCTACCGTAACGAGGCGTGATCCATTACAACTCTAAATTTTACATCATGCAAATATACTCGAAATTGCTTGTATGCATAAATCACTGCTAAGCACTCTCGCTTGGTCACAGTTAATTTTGTTCATGGCTATTCAGACTTTGACTGCAATAAGCCACTGGGTGCTCCTCCCCTCATCATCTTTTTGAGACAGAACTTCCCCCACAGCGGAAAGAGAAGCATCCATCTGTACAATAAATTCCTTATTGAAATTTGGGTAATGTAGCACTGGTGCCTCAATCAACGCTGTTTAAAAAGTATCAAAGGAGCGTGACAGTTTTCCATTCATTCAAACGTGGCATCCTTTTTTTAACTCAAACAGTGGACCTCCAATACAACTAAGGTTAGGTATGAAGCATTGATAGTAGGCAATTATCCCCTAAAAATACTTTTATATCTCATTTACTGCTTGGTGTAGTAATCTTCTGAATTGCATCCACCTTAGCTGGTTGGGGCCTCAGCCCTGTTGCATCAACTACAAACCCGAGGTACTCTAGCTGATTATTAAAAAAGTGGCATTTCTGGGGTTTTATTTTGACGTTGGCCTCAGCCAACTGGCGGAATACCTCTTCCAAATGGGCAAGATGCTCAGAAAACGTGCAGGAGAAAACGTTAATATCATCAAGGTATACCAGAATGCATGACAGCTTCAAGTTGCCAAGGATAGTGTCCGTTGCCCTTTGAAAAGTAGATGGGGCATTACACAGCCCTTGTGGCATATGTGTCAGTTGAAAAAGAACTTTTGACGTGATAATGACGCATTTTTATTGTTCCGCCGCAGGTAACTCGATTTGCCAATAGCCAGATATTAAATCCATTGCAGATAAGTAACAAGCTCCCCTAACCAGTCCAATGCTTCATCAATTTGTGGGAAAGGGTATGAGTCCTTTTTTGTTATGCTGTTGAGCTTGTGGTAATCAATTACTACCCAGTTAGTACCATCATTCTTTTTGACAATTAGGAAAGGGGAAGCCCACGAGCTCTTCAATGGTTTGAGCAGTCCTTGCTCCAACAGTTTATTGATTTCTGCTGTAACAACTTCTTCCGTGGCTCTATATTTGCGGATTGGATAAGATCTAATGGGGGGATGATCCCCAGTGCCCACTCAATAGATCACTCCTTGGGCGCACCATAAATCATGATCATCGATACCAAAAATCTCTTTGTATTTTTGAAATAAGGCTTCCACTTGATCCTTCTGATCTTCTGATAACCCATTAAATTTTCACCTGGTACCACTGCCATTATGCCAAACTGTGATTCACTGGGCAGTCCAAATTCATCCAGTGAACTGAACTCATAAACCTGGATGTCCTCTTCAACTGGAATGAAATGGAGGAATGCAACTACTTGGTGTCAGTGGATTTGCATTGGTTTATCATGTAGATTTGCTACCAAGACCTTGATCTCCCCATGCCCTGGAAGTATAATGCCAGGGGCCACGTGAGGCTCAAGCTGTGATTGTTGATAGGGCCCAATGACCTCCCAATATAGCCCAGCAGGCACTTCCACCTCTAGCTCGGTGCTTATGATTGCTTGGTGTCCAGAGGGAATAGATATAGGGCCAGCGGATATAAGCGGTAGCCCTTGATATTTGTAAATTTGGAGAGGAAGGGCCCAGGTCTTGCTCTTTAATCAATGATAGTAAACTGAAACCACCCCATCAACATATGCAAGGTTAATGTGACTCATGTGTACAGGATACTTGGGCACTCCGCTGGAAGTGAAGTAAATTGGGATCTGCTGCCCCATAATTTCAAATGTCTCTGCTCTCATATTGACAACAGCCCCAAAGTGGCGCATAAAAGTGGTTACAATTAACAGGTCATAGTTAATGTTTGGTAACACTATAGCTGGGGCTACAATGACAATCAACCCAAACTGCAAGAGTAGCACGCTGTACGCTCCTTCAGAGACTGTGCTTTCTGCTCCTGCAATCCCATACACCATATGATGCTCCACATCAGGCTTTAATGCCAACTTTGACACCAACTTTGTGGATACTATGTTTATTGGGGCACCTGCATCAATTATTGCACAAACTCGAGTTTTTGCTATGACAGTATCACAGTAAGTACACTCGGAGTAAGATGAATCTGATTGTTTAAAATGTGGACATTTAACGGATCTCATTTTCCAAGGAAGCTCATAATACCCTCACTGACTTTAAAATATTCTTTAACAATAGTTTCCACAGGGAGGGCCACGCTGACCCCTATCAAGATAAGCGCATCAGCTAATGGATCTGGTTCATCAGTAGAAAGATGATCGAACATTTGACAAGCATAAGGCTTTGGTTGTTCCTGAGAGTTTGCTTCCGCCATGTCTGTGAATTGAGTTTGTGTCAGTACATTCACCCCTCCAACCAGTTGTTGATATAAGAAGGCGTCATCATACTGAGGCACTTCCACTGAAGGTACAGGAATAAGTTCTAGTGGGACGTTTTGTGTCAGAATAGCAGAGGTAGAGAGTCCCATCTCTATTCCGCTCTGACTTTTCCCTGGTGGTACCGCTCCTGCGGTAAGTACTGGGCCCAACATTTATGACAACTTCTAGCCAGGTGCCCGGAGCAACCATACGAAAAGCAATTAATCCCATAAGACCTAAAATCTTGAGTATTGTAAAAGGAGCCACCCCAAAGGTTGGGCTGGTATTGAACAGTGTAAACTGGCTCCTCCCAATAGGTGAGCAGCTGTTGGAAATTGGATTGGAAGTGAGGCGTGTACTGATGATAAGGACAGGGAATGCTGAACAGATACCAAACAGGAATGGATAATTACTCCGGATAAGAAATTCCAGCAGTGGAGGCAAAAGGGTTCCGCTCTATATTGGGTGGAGGGAAGGTAACAGATAGACGGCGTAGAATTTGGACAAATTTAAGCAAGGGTACGTAAACCTCTAAATATGGAGCCAAGGCATTAAAAAGCTCACAATATGGTTTCACAGCAGAGGTCAATGCTATGCATATGTCACATCTAGTTAATCATCCTGCCCCAAGTAGCACATGGGCTTCATCTGAGAATCGATCAGCAAATGCAGTGAGGGTCTCGTTAAGTTGAAACCCAATGGTAGAAAAACTCAATTTTCGCTGCAACATTTTCATAGTTCCTCCAAACAACCGCAGCACTGTCTCCTTAACTTCAAGGTATGAAATGGAACTAGCTGAGAGGTAACAAACGACCTGGTCAGCACTCCCAACATCCAAAGAGAAGAGCAATAGTTTCACCTTCTGTCAATCCAAATTACCTTCAGTTGTAAACTCAAATCAGCGAAAAAACCCATGAATATTTCCTTTGCGATTAAATGGCAGCAACTGAGTTTTCATTGTATTATTATTGATCTTTGGCCCCCTGTAGTGAGCACCACTGTTATAAAATTGGCGTGTCCGTTGAGATACGCTGTAAACAAATTTGCGCAAGGTTCAACCCACTGAGCAATAGGACTAACGATATGAGGATAGTTGCCCTTGTAAAAACAGAAGTAAAATTTTATTAATAATATGGGGCACTTGCCCCCACTATACTTCTTTATTTATTATAATAAACACAGCTGATTCTCACTGTGTCGCCCACTCTCAAGACTATTAACAACCTAACCTCTCCCAATCATCTCATCCTGCTTGTATAATAGCAACTTTGGATGGTATCACTTTCATGGCTTAGTAATTCACTTCGCCATATCTCATTAGTTCTGCCAATTCTTCATTCGTTCATTTGTTAATTCACAATCACTTAATTTGGCCGATTTCCCAGCAACCCCATATCATCTCATTTCGAAGCACGCTCAAATTAATTATACTCAAAACAACTCGGCGGATTTTATCCATTCTACCATATTGACTTAGGGCTTATCGTCCAGTCATATTGGAATTGCGACACCCCCTTGAAAATTTTTTGATGTGGTGCGCACCTGTGGTGCACCTTCACACATTAGCAATTTTTTGGTAGGTAGAATGGTAGGTGACTCAGTTCCAATTGAAGCTTGGTAGCATTGGTCAGGTGAATTTGACTCACCCATCAGGTCATCAGCTTGGATGGCCCAAACTTATTGGTGGAAAGATTCAAAAGCTGCTTCTTCAGCAAATGACTTGATGTCCTCCTGGAGATGGGCGGGTGGTATCACAGATGCAGCCATGGCCACCTCCTTGGCCACCCCTCTGCAGGCCTTCTTATGCTTCTGCGGGGACACAGGCCTTAACTTGAATGTAGCACCCAGGCGCGCCCCATGGGAAGGCAGCGTCAGTGTCTATTTCCAGTTCATAGTGTGCGTCTGCACCGCTCATTGCATCTGAGATGATATTGTTTTGAGTAATGCCTTTTGGTGGGGCAGGTATGGGCCTTTTGACCAAAAGCATGACAGAAGGTGCAGATAGGAGGCACGCTATCCATGGTGACTCAGAATGGGCAGGATTCTTGCCCATCAATATCAGCAAAAGTGGTGTGAGGGATTTGGGTCAAATCTTCCACTACCCCTGCAGATGAGGTGAGTACAGTAATTGTTTTGTCTGTGCACAGGTCTGGTATGAGCGTAAAGTGCTGCATCTCAAAGGATTGGATTTCCCCATATTCAGTGAGCCTAGCCTTCAGGTGGTGCTCCAGCATGGTACGATTAATTGTTGTAGGTATGAAAGTCAAAAGTTATGAAAATTTGGTTAGATTTAGTCCAACGAGTGCACTTTGTGTCAACTACCTTTTGACCATCCAGGAGGTCCACCACCACCCGCACTTTTGAAGCTTTGTCTACCGCATTCTTGTTACTGAACCCATTTAGCCAACCGTGAGGCATGGAGTGTGGTGCGACATACACTGCATTTGGGAAATATGTGTACACCTCACCAAAACTTCTCCCAAAGCGCCGTTTGTTGTATATCCAGGAAGACTCGCACCCCATACCTCACTGACAACAGTGGCTGGGAGTGCGGCATATTGATCAAGTGGTTGCAGCGTGCTTGCCAGGCCAAAATTTCCGGGGAAATGCTAACTGCTGGTTTTTTACTATTAAATTTATCTAGGCTGCCAGTTTCACCAGGGCGTATATGAAACTTGTTTGGTGTGGGGCCCACTCCTGTGACCTTAACCTTGCTCACCCAACTGCTACCTGACATTGAGTGCACGCTAATCTCCTTGATGAGATTATCAAACTTACCTAGACTTAAATTGAATTGTTGCAAAAGTGATTATAATGAGAGAGAAAAGTAGTTTTTAGCAAGAAGTTTTTCAGAAAAATCTACTTTACAACTATGTCTTTGGAACTCCAGCATATTGTATGCTAAAAGCACCACTTTAGTTGGAACAAAAGTGAGGGAAGTATTGGGCTTATTAAATCTAAACAAAATGAGCATCTATTTTTAAGAAATGGATGAATGCCGTGACCACATGGGTTGAGGCTCTCACAGCTTGGGCAGCAACTCCAGTGGACTCAAATAGGAATGATATTGACGTTAATACCTTGGTGCCCCCAAAACTAACAAGAACTACCTTTGTTTTCTCACATGCTGGTTGAAGACCTGAGAAGCTGCGCCTGAAAACAAGATAATTCTTTTTTAAATAAAAACAAAGTACTATACCTAAAATTAATTTCCAACAACTATATAATACCATAAAGGTCAAAAGAAATACTTATTTATAAATATTTAAATGAATAAAAAAAGTGCAATAAACACAATCAGACAACAATAAATTCAAGCACTGGAATTCTGGAGAAATCACACATACTCAAACTATGCAGGGAAGTATGGAAATCAACAACTGACCCGCTATTTTACCCAAAAATCTCTGCACTATGCTGGTAAATTGCCAAGCAAATTCTCTTCTCAGGTGAACAATCTAATGCCTCCCATTAATCATGCATGGTATGCAACAAGACATACTTTTTAGGGCAAAGAGTTATATAAGTTCAGGTTGCATGCCAATTCTGGGAATAAGCGTTGTACCTTGCACAATTCTGAAGAAAACCTGTACATTTTATTAGTCCCTGTTATAAAATTGGCGTTTTTGTTGAGATATGCCGTAATCAATATTGCAAAGGGTTTGACCCACTGAGAAATATAACCAATGATATGAGGATCGTTGCCTTTGAAACAACATAAATAAAACTTTATTAATAATATGGAGCACTTGCCCCCACTATACTTCTTTATTTATTAAATTAACACCGCTGAAGGTCGCTGTTTTTTGGGAGCTAGGTAGGATAAGCTGGGGACTTCATGCGACACAACTGAGGAAAGCTCATGGAAACATGAGGGAGTAGCTAACACCAGAACACAGAGTGGCGCCCTGGAAAGGTCCGGTAGTGGCCTGGATGGGGAGTGGGATGGAAGCTAATGACTATAACCCAACCTGTTCTTGCGGGTGCTTCCACTCTCCTTTGGGGGGGAAATATGGGCAGGAAGGGGGTGGCAAGAGTCAGGTGTATCATCTGTCAGACTATTTTCTTATGAGGCGGGGTGCTACAAAAGCAGGTCTCAGAAACAAGGGTGGGTCAATCCTGATTGGCTGAGCTTTGGCTCAACTGTCTACAATAATCACCGCAGTTTTCTAGGTTGGCCTAAACCTGGATTGCGGCCAGTAGTTTATGAGGGCTTACACTGGTGCAGCAAAAGGTGAGAGCACCCACGTACCAAAATGATGGACTGACCCAAAAGGGCTGCGATGGTTCCCACATAAGAAGGTCCTGGAGAGAAAATTTCATCAAAAAATCAAACTGGAGAGACCAACTCTATCAATAAATCAACAGTGGGGGTGCCCTCTGCTGCACAGGGGGCTTCGGTCTCTTTTGCTGCAGCAGCTGCTAATGGATTTGGTGTTGGAGCCAATCTTTTTGAAGCAAGGAACTCCGGCCCATTCAAGGATCTGACGGCGAGAATGGTGAAGAGCCTCAAGAGGGTTCACGCCGTGGAAGTGAAGACTGGATGGTCTAAGGAGATGCTATGGTCAGGGTGATTGAGGTGTGTGGGTTCGCCCTGCTCCATATTTAACGTTTGGCTCCTGGGTTAAAGCTTATGACCTTCCAGTCTAAGCTTCAAAAGAAACAGGTTTTGGCTGCCAGTTTGAGCACAAAGAACGAGGAGGCTGTATGTCTTAACATTGGCACCGAGTTTGGAAGGTTCATTCTGAGGGATGTACCACCTGTGATCACTAGAGAGGCCATGATGTCTCAGCTGAAAGGCTTTGGCAGAGTGATCTCTTTTAATGAGAACAAGCTGGTAAATAACTTAAAGCAGAAGGACGATAGTTTGAAAAAGTTCTCCGTAGGATCTAGGGACTGGGTTTTGAAGGCTGAACCTTCGAAATCATAAGGGGAGTTTGCCTCGTTCAGTCACTGTGTGGACCTGGAGTGTCCCTGTGGTAACTCTGGACAGGTGCTTCTTGTGTGGTGCGAAGGGGCACGTCAGAGCCAAATGTCCTCAGGTTCAACCTCCTGCGGCAGTGGCCAAGCCTAGTGGGCCTAGCGCGGGGGTGCCAGTGATGGCGCTCTCTTAGAAGGAGAAGTTGGTCTCCATAATGTGTTGGAGAAGCTGACTGAGATATCAGCCAAAGCAAGGGAGATGTCAGGCGAACAGCAAGTAATAATTAGACTGGCCTGCCAGTAAGAGTGCCAGAGCACCTAAACGGCAGACCAGAATGCCCAAGGACTGCTGTTGGTATAACGAATATGGAACCAGAAAGGAGTTCCACCAAAATCTGCCAGTGAGCCAGTATATCATATAGACACAAGATAGAATACCAGATGCTCACGACCATTAACCCCAAGGGGTGCAAGAACGTCAGTGGATAAGGCGGCTTAATTTTTGATTTATTTGAGGTATGCTGACCAGGGGACAGACAGTACTGATCACAACACTCAAAACGGCAAAACAAACTACTAATCAGGTGGGAAGCAGAAACTGCTTAACCCACCATGGCAGAGGGTGAGGAGGGGTCGGGGGTTGGTGTTCAGAAAGACCCACCTCGATCAAGGGGTGTTGGTTACAGTACCAGATCAGAGCAGAGAGCCAGGGCGTTGGGGCATCTGCATAGTGGGGGCTGAGGTCAGCGTAGTAGGAGTTTTCCACTTCTGCATCAAGATATTGATAGGAAAGTGTTTCAACAAAAGATGCGAGGAGAACTTCAGCTTCTTTGCGGGCTTCAGGAAGTTGGGTGAAAAGGGAGATACTGTGGCGGGTGATTTTGGCTGAGGAGTTGAATGAAGCAAGCGTTGCGACAATTATAACAGCGATTTCAGCATCATCAAATAGTTTTGAGATGTCACTGCAGGGAGATTCAGGGAAGTCGGGGGGGGGGGAAGAAGATGGTGGGCAGGCCATGCTGGAGCTGAGCCACTGACTGGGCCACCGCGGTGCGTAGTTTTGGGCAATGAGGAGAGGCCACCGCAGCTAAGGCGAGCTGGTGGTCACTTTGGAAGGGGGCTGTATTGGGTAGAGGAGCGAAATGGCGAGGGGTAGGGGTTTCATCAAAGTTGGGAAGGGAAAATTCTGCCCAACCATAATCGCCATGGCAGAGAGGTTAACCTGTATGCTTACTAATGAGGATATTACCTGATTCGTCAGTTTCAGCCTATAGATCCCATGGATTTTAGTTCACTGGAATAGTGGCGCTTAAATTTGAGTGGGTAGGATTGGGCGAATGGGCAGCTGCTTGGGTGCGAATGTTGGTCCAAGCATTGCTCTGATTAGCTGGCGTAGATTTAGGTGGGAGAGTGAGGCTGGAGGTTTGGGGGGGGGGCTGATTTTCCATGTGGGCCCACTGAACAAGATTGGAGGGTGGGAGGGGGCAGCAAAGTGCCCTATACTGAACCTCCAGAGGGGGCTCAGAAGCTGCATCAGCGGATTTGGCCTTAGGGCACGCTCTTTTTGCATGGTTGAGGCCAAAGCAGAGGGAACAAATCTGCCTACCATTATCGATCTGAGCCCAAAAGAAATGATCAGGCGCTGCAGCCACACTAGCGCGGGGTGGAATTGTTGGGCTATGGTAGGGTGGTGTGGTATGATGGTGGCTGTTGCACGAGGAGCAGCAAGGCGTTCTGCACCAGATGGAATGGCAAAGATGAGGTTGGGCTGAGTGCCATAAGCCATGAGCCCCGCAACCAACTGGTCATACAAAACCTGGGGTGGAAGGTGGGATGGGAGATTTGCAAAGGATACCACCAGCGTGGTGTCTGAAGGGAGGCGAGTACGGGTTGTGGGAATGGAGTTTTTTTTATAAATTAGAGGAGTTTGTGCTGCCGCTTCAGCATCCTCCTCAGATTGGAACCCAACGTCAAAGTAGCCCTTAAAAGGGTGGAAGTCTATAAAGCCAGCTGGCGCAAAGGCTGTAGTGGCTAGGTCAATAATTGCCTTATTGGCATATGGGAACAAACGCCCATAGTCCACTCTGAGGCAATAGCGAATAGCAGAGCGAGGGAGGGCGAGAGGATGGGGGAGAGAAGGGTGGACGCGCGCCAGGTGGAGCGCTAAGTCCCGTGGGGGGACAAAACGGTTGGAAGCAGTGGGCGGGCTGTTTGAAACTGTCTGAACGCGCTTGCCTGCAGGGCGGAAAACGCTAGGTGGGGGTGCACTGCTGCCCCACACTGGGGTGGCAGGCGGCAGAGCCAAGGACATCAAAGAATAGGTTTGGGCAGATGGCTGTGGATAAATAAACTTAAATTTAAAATCGCTCAAAAGTGACTTTGAGCGATTAAAGAGAGTTTTTAAGGCGGCTTATTTTCAACATATAAAAAACTAAATTTTTGGGGAAGGTTTTTTTAATGGAAAATTTTAGAAAAAAAATTGACCAACAATTTTCTCAGTACGATGTGACTGATTTTTTCTCTTTCTGCTAAGCGTCACTTTTCAAAAATCAATTCAGCCTGAAATTTAGCTCCACTAAAGAGATTTACGAAAACTATTAGCAAATATGGCGGGAAACCCTGCAAAAGAACCCGCAGGCTATGCCAAACGAGCCAGCACCACCCCCAAACGAAGCAACCCTCGGTTACCCATCTCAGGGCCAACCAGAATCACCCGCTCTCAAGCAGCAGCCATGAAAGCAGGCACCACCCCCAACCTGGAGCTACTCCAACTAGCGCCAGTTCACCTGATCGCACTTCTGCAACCTGCACGCCTAACAGCTCTGTGTGCGCTGCCTCCCACCAACCCGCTGGGCCCCCTCCAACCAAGGAGGCCATCACCCACGCTGTTTTAATGGCGTCTGCTCAGTTGAATGCAACTCAGCCCATCCAGGCATTCACCTCCCCCATTGTGTCAGCTAATTCAGCCCCATCTATTATTGCTGACGCCATGTTTCTGGCTCCCTCCACGAGGGGCGATACCCAGCTAACTGGCCCCCAAATCCTCAGATGTAAGGTTGGATTAGCCGTACATTCTGGTTCACTAAGCACCAAATTGGGACTACTACTCTTCCCAATGAGGATTCAAATGGTTCGGATTTTGGAACTTCACACCAGTTCCAATCTCACCCATCCCATTTAAACCCCATAATCAGCACTTCTTAAGTCAGCACTTTATCTCAATATGCTGAAAACGACCAATTCACCAATCAGCCAATGAGTTTTGCCCACGAAATCACAGCAAATGCTCGGGCTGAATTTACCCAAATAGATTGGGATGGTGATGAAACATCGCCCTCCTCCCAATTGGCTGGAGTTATTTCCAATCTGGATGGGACTCCCCAATTTAGCGAGGCCCAACAATCACCTGGCCCCCAAACCCTTGGATGTAAGGTTGGATTAGCCGTACATTCTGGTTCACTAAGCACCAAATTGGGACAATCTACTCTTCCCAATGGGGATTTGGATGGTTCAGATTTTGGAACTACACACCAGTTCCAATCTCATCCGTCCCATTTAAACCCCATAATCGGCACTTCTCAAGTCGGCACTTTATCTCCATATGCTGAAAATGACCAATTCACCAATCAGCCAGTGAGTTTTGCCCACGAAATCACAGCAAATACTCGGGCTGAATTTACCCAAATAGATTGGGATGGTGATGAAACATATCCCTCCTCCCAACTGGCTGGAATTAATTCCAATCTGGATGGGCCTCCCCAATTTAGCGAGGCCCAACAAACCGCCCCTCAATTTAATATGACGCCAGCAACTGCTGTAACATTCTAGCAACAAGGGAACTCCGTAAACTTGTCCAAACCACCAGCTCACACTCAACCCGCAAATGCAGCCCAAAGCAAACACAAACGTACCAAAGGAGCCACTGGGACGTGGCAAAAACCTCTGGCACCAACGCTACCCAAAGATGATCCCCGTGAAGTGGCGTTTATTGCTGATGTTAAGAAGAAATGGGCCGAAACTAGAGCGCAAAAAGCTCTACCTCGCTCAACCCTCTCCCACGCAATTCGCCTTTATTATGGGCATAACCCTGTTGAATTCTATACAGAGGATTACTTCTCATACTTTGCAGCGATTGCGGAGACATTCCCAATTAACACCACCATCCATGAATCAGTGGAGGGCCACTACATCGATGTGGGCTTCACTGAAGCTGCCCTTGCTGACCATGCTGCCACCCTCCAGGTCATTATCCCACGCGGATCTCTTCGCATCTCCCGCACACGCTCTCACCTGGAGAAAATTTCATGGGTTACTTTTTCCAACCTACCAACGACTGTTGATCCTGAGTCTCTTAAACTGGCACTCCATCGTGGTTTAATGGAGTTTGGGTCTGTTCTTTCAGTGGACTTTAGCGTCCCCTCTTACTATGCTCCCACTCAAAGAGCTCGCACTGCTAGGGCGTCGTTCATCCCCTCCCCCACTGTATTCCGCAACATTGAGGTTATTCCTCGTGTGGCGGTAGTTGGGGCATGCCCTGAGATCTTTTTTGTCGACCCTGATCAGGCGCGCCCCCGGTGTTCATGGTGTAACGCCCTTGGACACTTGTATAGTGGCTGCACAGCTCGAAACAAGCCCTCTTAGCCACCACCCAGGGGCCTAAACCAGGCCAAAAACGATCCCACGTGGCTGCAGCAGCAATTCCACAACCCACACAATGGGTTCCCGTTCAAGACCTGTCCCCTGAGGCCTTACGCCTAGCAGTTGAAACAGCTAACCCCACTATTGGTATGGGATACCTTCGCGCTCATGCCCCCCTTCCAATGGGCACCCCCTCCAATCTCCCAGAGTCAACTCCCTCTCTCACCAAGCGCAAGGCATCTCCCACAGGGTGCCCCTCGTCAGCCACCCCCACTCAGGGCTCCGCGGCACCCCCACCAACCTCCACCAGCGATTTATCGCATCAACCCTCAGCTCCCAATGGAGCTATGCCCACCAGCATGGACTGGCAACCCGCGGCCTGCGGTAGAAGTGCCACCTCAAAGAGACCTACCCCAACCCCACAGTCCATTTCACGCGGATCCTTTGCATTGTTGGAGGAAGTGAATATGGACTCAGACTCTTCAAATGGGGACACCGCGGAGGTCACCATTGAGCACCCTCAGGTCCTTCCCCTGCAACGGAGCGGGGGCAGCATCCTAGGCTGGCTTACTGGGTCCTCCGCCCCCACCCTCTCCTTCCCCTCAGAACCCTCGACGCTCCTCACGGATTGCAGCTAATAGTCAAGCTAAAGGACTCAAAACTAGCCGCCTCACAGCAGCAGGTTTAAGCGCTGGCGACCCCCCAGGACATGGAGGGGAACAGCTATGAGTCCCCATGGCAGCACCCTGGCCCTGCAATCCATCAACGCAAATGGGTTGTGGAACTTTAAGCGGAGAGCCCGCCTCCTCCGAAACTTCAGGTCAGCACAAATTGACATCGCTGCTGTCCAGGAGCCCCATATCCTCCCCCACGAACAATCTGCATGGAATGAACAGTTTCAAGGCAACTACTTCTGGACAAACCATGCCGCCCTTATTGTTTTGAATCCCCAGGTTAAAACCCATTCTCTTTCACAATATCTAGGTGGCCGCCTCATACTGGCCAAACTCACCACTCCTGACTTCTCCTTCTTCGCTGCAAGCATCTACCTGCCTAATGCAGGTCAGGAGCAAAATCGGCTCTTGGAAGAGCTCCTCCAACTCAATCTCCCACGGAATACAGTCCTCTTAGGAGATTTCAACACAACCATAAGTCGCGTCTGTGACTCTTACCCCCTGCAGCAAAGGAACGCCCTGGATCAAGTCGCCTCCAGGATTTCCTTCGCCTGAGTGGCTTTATAGATGCGCTTCCACCCTCCGCTTCTGGCCTAGGTTGCATGACTAGGATCCAGTATGATGGAGGAGCTTTCCATTCAGCGTCACGCATAGATATGGCACTGATTGGCCCCCTGCTAATTGGCCGCGTCTCCTCTCCCATCTCTCGTGACAACCATCTGAGTGATCACAGGTCACTCACCGTTGTCCTCACCACCACACTTAGACCGTCGCGTAGGTTCTGGCCTAGGGTTGCCCCAGCTCTTCTCAACAACCCCTTCACTAAGGAGAAGCTGTCTATGACCATCCGGGAGACTCTCACCTCTCCCCCACTCCACCTGCTTGACCACAAGGCTAGATGGGCGGTGACTAAGGAGGGCATCACCCGCGTTGCTTACAACTGTGCCAAAGCCCAGATGACTGCAGCTCGCGCCAGAGTCAAAAGGGCGGAAGCCAGAATCAGACATCTAGAGCGAAATTGCCAGCCTTCGACCTCTCCCAGATGGTTGGAAGACTTAGAAGCGGCGCAGGAAGCACTCCGCTTGGAGCTCACACTGCAGGAAGAACGGGAAGCAAACTTCACATCATCTCGTTACTATGCTCAATGGGAACGCCCCACCCGCTTCTTCTTTCAGAAACAGAAAGCCCGGTCAACAGCGCAGGATATTACTGCACTGAAGCTTGGCACTACAACCACTTCAGATAAGGAGGAAATCACGCAGGAACTACACCGCTTCTACTCCAGCCTCTTCCATGCCACCCAGGTGGATCCATCAGACATCCAAGACTTCCTGTGGCGGGCTCCAGAGCCGCCCATTGACCCACGGGCTGATGAGGCTCTACTGGCGCCTATTTCCATCCAGGAGGTGATGGAAACCCTTCTGAAATCCCCACGGCTTAAAGCCCCAGGCCCAGACGGAATACCCTTTGAGGTGTACCTTCTGGAACCTGCAGTGATAGCTAGAACCCTCCGCGACCTCTTCGCTGCACTCTTGGTGAATGGCGAGGTCCTCCCCAACTCCAGAGGCTCAATCAAGACCCTCATTCACAAGAAGTCAGACCGTGAGAACCTGGCGAACTGGCGCCCCATAGCGTTGATCAACACAGACCACAAGCTCTTCACGAAGCTTCTGGCCAACCGCATCACCAAATGGGTGTCACCTCGCCTCTCCCCATCCCAGCACGGTTTAATTCCGGGGAGGTCGTTATGGGACAACTATAATGACCTTCACGTGACTTTGACAGCTAACTCTCGTAAGGTGAATGGCTTTGTGGCTCTCCTGGATATAGAGAAAGCATATGATCGGATAGCCTGGAAGTATATTGATGCTTCCCTGGCCCGCTTCCATCTCCCACCCGCAGCTAGGCGCTGGATATCAGCGCTCTATGACCAGCTCCACACCAGAGTCCTGGCGCCAATGGGTTTTACAGTGGCAGTACCAGTTGGACAAGGTCTCCGGCAAGGGGACCCCCTGAGCCCTATCCTTTTTAACATCACCCTTGACCCCCTCTTGGCCTCCTTACAGGACAAGCTAACAGGGATTCTGGTCCCAGATAAAGCCCCCACACGCACCATGGCATTTGCAGATGACACTGCCATTGCATTTGGCTGCCCTGGGGATGTTGCCCTCGCTGCTGTGACCATTGAGAGGTACACCAAGGCGTCCAACGCCATGGTCAACACCTCCAAGACAACAGTTGTACAGGTCGGCTCCCCCACCTTCCCCCACCATTTGGTATTGAACCTGAGCGCGGTACCTTCCGTCACCTGAGCGTTCTCACCAACCAACAAGGAGTTGCGCTAAAAGACAATGAGGACTTGTACCTTGCAGCAGTTAACTCCAGGATTGCCATCTGGAACCGGCGGCACATCACCCCCAGGGTCGAGCTCTGATGGCCAATGTGTTCCTCCTCTCCGAAGTCTGGTTCCTAGCGCACGTCTGCCCATTCACAGATGCCTTTTATACGCGGCTCAAAGTACTCCTCCGCTGTTGGATCTGGGGCTCAAACCATCCACCAATGGCCCTCTCAACCATTGCCCGACCCTGCAATGAAGGGGGCCTAGGGCTTCTGGACACGCGATCCCACGCCACCACAATCTTCTTGAAGTTCCTATGGCCGATTGTCTGCTGGGACGCGACCCCCATGCCCCAATGGGCGCCCGCCCTCCGCCAGTCAGTGTCAGCAACTCTGGGTCTTCCTAGAGCATCTCTGACCTCATTAGGGGAGTGGCTCACAAACCACCCAGTTCATCGCCTAAAACCATCCTCATCCCCCTACTGAAACCAGGCTCTCCTTGCCCTGAAACGAGTAGGCGCGCGGATCCACCATGCCTTCCCATACAGAAGGGAAGGCCCTGGCCTCAGCCCCCGTCGCCATGCAATTGTGCACAATGGACAAGTTGTCACAACTCGCCAAAACCCCCAAGATTGTCCTCTCATCCGCCCAAGACTCCTTGAGATCCTCCCTCCCTCCGTGAGATTTGACCTTAAGGAATTGTGGAGGGACGTCTATCACTCCATCCTGTCAGCAAAGGTGTCCAACACCTTATGGAGGGTGCTCCACTGTTCATACAGGACAGGGGACTGGACTGGCCCTACCTTCCAGCACCGAAGCTGCCCCCGCTGTGTGGAGCCTATTGACTCCCACCTCCATCGTTTTTTCACCTGTCCAGGTGTCGCCGCATTTTGGCCAAAGACCCGCGCGCTCCTGCATGCTCAGCCCTGGTCTGGAAACATTGTGCAAGACCTCATGTTTGAGCAGACATTGCCTGGTTACCACCGACCCCTCCATGTCCTCGTCTATGCCACAGCCATCTGGACCATCCATAACTCCTTCCTTCGTGCTGCCTTTGACCAGCAGGTGTGGACCCTTCCACACATGATCACCCACTTTCAGGTACACTTTGAGATGGCCCTGAAGGTCTGCACTATGTCGCCAACCCTCCCCCGCTTAGTTGTCACTGCAGCACGGCTCTGGCGCGCAAACCTCCCTCCCTTTCTCGATGCCTCCTCCCTCCCTTCCCTCGCCTCAGGCTCTTAGGAGCCCAGGCGTAATTCAATAAACATCGATGAATCCCCCTTGGGTTGGGACCATCTAGTACTAAAAAAAAGTACGATGTGACTGATTAAATAGTAGTCAATTTGGGGGAAAACAAGCTGGGATTGGGTCCCACAAATTTGACCTAACTGGCAGTTTATTTGGGAATGGGCGGGTTAGTTCCCTGGGAACTGACATCAAAAAATTTGGCGGTGGGCTGAGTCACTGTCAGTTTGACCTCAAACATCCAAACCAAGGCTCAGTTATGTTTCCAATGATTAGCGCAACGGCGTTTAGCCCAACAAGTGGCGGGAATCCCCCAAGGCCACCCCACATAGGGGTGGGCCCATTTGGTTGGGAACAGGTTTAGGACGCTCAACACGCCCGTGCTTGGTCGCTGGACCATTCATTCAGTCCATGGCATGGTGTCAGGCGCAACACCTCAATTTTCAGTAGGAAGCTTTGGAACCTCGTTGATGGTGTCCAGTGCTATTACCTGCCCATTGAGGGGTGATGCCTTATGGATTTGGGAGGAGGGAATTTTCTTATTATCATGTTAACTGAATTGCAACCATAAGGCATTCTGGCTGATAAATCAGTCTTCATACCTTTTTGACCATTTAAAATCTGAGCATCAGGCTGATTGCCTCTCAAATTGGTTATGATCAATTTCATTTTGGCAATCTTGGCACATATTTCTTGATTCCCATAACAGTTCTACTGAGGAGAGCATGGGTACTGGGAGCAGTATCTGAAGTGGGAGAGCTGTTACCCAGCGCTCATCTACCATGTGAGTGATATCGCCCTGAGTAACAAGGGGTACAGCCATCCTCTTCGGTGCCTTCTTGCTTGGAAATGGGAAAATGGACCAATAGACACCTAGAGGACGTTCCCTGGGACTTACATTACCCTTTCCTTTTCCAAAGGAAGAGCCCCACCACTGGGGAACTGCATGAGAGCCACATTCTTGTGCGCCTTGGGCAACTTGATTGGCATAATAGTCACGGTTACATTTTTTTGGGGGAAGGGCGGGGAGCTTCAGGGTGGGATATGTGGAAAGCCTCAACCAGGTCCATGCAATTCGCGCAATTGTGCGCCTTGACCCAACTGTTTTTGTAGGCTGGATACCCTTTCCAGGCCACAAGGTATTGTATGGAACGTCAGGATTTCCGGGATGCCAGGATAGCATCTACCTCAGCCTCCTCCTCATTTTTGATGATGATTGGTTCCAGTTCTGTGGGAATTGCACCTTTGAAAGGTGACAGCTGGGAAACATGGAAAACAGGATGCTGCTTCCAATGCACGGGGAGCTTCAGTCAAAATGCCCCGTTGCCCAAAACCTCCTCCACCAAATGAGGACCTGAGTGTTTACTAGCGAATTTGTGGGAAGGGGCCTGAATTTTTAAGTGACAGATGTCAAGCATAATGTAAGAGCCCTTCATAAACTCTTGACCTGGAAGACGCTTCCAATATGAAAACCACTTTATAGTCATCTATAGCTTTGGTGAGATGTTCCCACACTAAGGCTTGAATTGATCTAATATGAGCAGCATGGTCTGCGGCTGCTTGAACCTCTGGTCGCAAGCATGGTCCAACCAAGAATGAAGGATTATAACCTAATGTTTGCTTCGTAGGGGGAAAACCCTGTAAATGCATGGGTCCTATATTGTACACAAATTGGGCGAGAGGGAGGTCATTGGCCCAAGTATCCTGCGCGGCTGCAGCATAGCAACGCAGGTACTTTTCAAGAACTTGATTGACGACTCAGTCTGGCCATCAGACTGAGGATGATATGCCATGGAGCGACAGGGGGATCTTTTCAGGATTGATAGGAGTTCACTCCAAAACTGCGCGGCGAACTGGGAACCATGGTCACTGATGATCTCCTGGGGGAGACCGAACATTGAAAACACATGGCGTACAAAAAAGGTGGGCAGTTTCTTTGGATATGATTGTGGAAGTGCAAGGTATAAAAAGGGAAAATTTTGTGAAGCAATCCACCACTACCATCACCGCTGTGAACCTGTTAGAACAGGGGAGCTTGACAATAAAGTCCACAGACACTGATGTCCATGGGCCCTCCGCCTGTTGTAAGGAGTGCAGGAGGCCATTTTTGCCAGAATGATCTGACTTGGCCCTGGTGCAAGTAACACAATCGGCGATCCAGGCTGGAACTTCTTTTGTCAAACCTGCCCAATTGTAAGTCCGTTTGATCAAATCGATGCATTTCTTAGAACCAGGGTGGCCAACCGTGGGGGGATTGTGATGTGCGCGAAATACCTTGGTTCAGAAGGAGGGAGGAACCCAAACGCGATATTGAAAATATATAAGACCCTCCTTCAGTGAGTATAGGGAGTGTTTATGCTTCTGGTGATATAACTGCTCGACTAACTCCACGCCCTCAGGGCAGGCCATTTGACTGGCCAAGACCTGAGCAACTAATAAAAATCAGAGGCCAGAGTGATGGAAGAAATGACAGGGAGAACAATTGATAAGATTTGGGTGGTAGGAATCACAGTAACGAGATCCACTTCCTCTAAATCTGTGGAAGTATGGGCTGGGCTGCAGCTGAGAAAATTGGGAAGTACATTTAGTGCATCTTTTACAAATTCGTATTTAGTTGAAACTGCACAGGTCATAATAGGTTTAGGCTTGCCAATGTGCCAATTTTTGGGGTTTACAAAAGTACAACAGGGCCTGGTGATCCGTACAAACCGTTACTTCATGTTGGGCACCTTGTAACAGGTACCTCCAATGAGTTAATGCCCATGCAACGGCTGACAACTCCTTGTCATAAATAGCCCAAGACTGCTCCATAGAGGTAAACTTTCAGGAAAAGTAGGCAACTGGGTGTTCCAAATCATTGTGCTCCTGGAGCAACACTGCTCCAATAGCTACTGACAACGCGTCACATGTAACGATATATGGCTTGGTGGGATTGCATGTTTTAAAATGGGAGGGGATACAAACACCTCTTTAATTGATTCAAATGCCTGTTGGCATTTGTCCATCCAGTAAAATGGTACGTTTTTCCCTGTGAGTGAGTGGAGTGGGGCGGCGAGATGTGAAAGTGTGGGAGAGAATTTTTTAATAAAATGATGTTTCCCAAGAAAATCCATAGTTGTTTCTGGATAGTTGGGGTTGGCCACTCCTGGATAGCATCCAACTTATTGGGAGGGATTGTGACACCATCTTTAAGAACCAGGTTCCTAAGGAAAGAAACCTCCTTCTTATAAAACTCACACTTGGAAGGTTTGAGGAACAACCCTGCCTTATGCAAGGCGACCACCACCGCTTTCAAGTCAATAGCATGCTGTTTGGAAGTCGGGGGTGAACCAGAATATCATTGATGTATGCAACAGCACAGCTGAACCGGATGTCACCAAGTACAATGTCAATCATTTGTTGGAATGTAGCGGGAGCATTCTTCAACCCAAAAGGCATTACACGAAATTGTGAAAATCCCGCGCTTTATCCAGATTACTGTTTACCATTCCTATCCTTCCATTACCCAAATTTGGTTGAAAGCGTTCACCAGATCCAGCTTAGAGAACACACAGGATTTTGCGATTGCTTGACTGATTGTCTGCTCCAGAGGCAATGTGTAGGGATCAGTAACTGTTATCTTATTCAAATTACCGTAATCCATGCAGGGACAGAGAGAACCATCTGCTTTTTTAATGAAGACGATGGGGGAGGAGATGGGTGAGGTCTCCTTGAACAACCAACCTTTTTTCAACATATCGTCTAACCAGGTATTAAGTGAAACTTCTTCCTCCGTTGTATGGGGATACAATTGACAGTTGTTGTTCACCAAATCCACAGTCATTCGAAACCCACAATCAAACCTGGTGTGTTTAGGCAGGCGATCCACCTTTTCCATATTAAAGATTCTCCAATATCACATTGAGTTTTGGGGAAATTGGCCAGGATGCCCGCAGAGGTGACCAGGGTAGTGATAGAGCTGGCTCCTTGTATCTTCTTGAGGGTGTCAATCAAAGGGAATTCTCCCTACAAATGATCAATGGTAAATGACAACATATTAGACTATAAATGAATCTTCACATGTTATCAAAGCCACCACCCCTCACCTAAGATCACTGGAAACACCAAGTTCAGCATAACCAAAAAGATATTGCAGAAGCTGAACTGGTGTTTTGAAAAAGGTACTTGTTGGTGAATGACATATGAGGGCTGGTAAGCAGATGAGGCCACCATCACTGAGGAGCCCGCATCTATTTCCAGTTTTAATTGTTGCGCCAATTCAACACTCATAAAATTTCCCGCGGCTCCAGTGTCCACCAGGGCCACAAAGGAGACACTATGTGAACCAACACTAATCTTCATGGGTACTAATAAGTAAGCGTAGTTCTCCTTATTGGTAGTTGTGGATGAATCCAGCAATACCAAAGAGAAGGTGGCAGGGTCTGGGGAAACCAATGGGCAAATAACCATGGCAACTATGGGGTGTGGTTTTGGAGATTTGAGTGTGGCTGGACTACTGTGGTCAGATATAATCTTCTTTACAACCTGGCTCAGTTGGAAAGATGGAACCATTGCTGCGCCTATATACGTGAGAAAGGTGGAAATGGCTAAGAATAATGGTTGGTCAATTATGTCAGGTGAACAGCAAGTAATAATTAGACTGGACTGCCAATAAGAGTGCCAGAACACCTGAACGGCAGACCAGAATGCCCAAGGCACTGCTGTTGGTATGACGAATATGGAACCAGAAAGGAGTTCCACCAATACCTGCTGGTGAGCCAGTATTACATATAGGCACAAGATAGAGTACCAGATGCTCATGACCATTAACCCCGAGGGGTGCAAGACATCAGTGGATAAGGCGGCCTAATTTTCAACATATAAAAAAACTAAATTTTTGGGGAAGGTTTTTTTAATGGAAAAATTAAGGAAGAAAAATTGACCAACAATTTTCTCAGTGCGATGCAACTGATTAAATAGTAGTTGATTTGGGGGAAAATAAGCTGGGATTGGGTCCCACAAATTTGACCTAACTGGCAAATTATTCAGGAATGGGCGGGTTAGTTCCCTGAGAACTGACATTGAAAAATTTAGTGGCAGGCTGAGTTGCTGTTGGTTTAACCTTGAATGTCTGAACCAAGGATCAGCTACATTTCTGAGGGTTGGCGCAACAGCATTTAACCTGAAGAGCGGCGGGAATCCCCCAAGGCCACCCCACATAGTGTGGGCCCATTTGGTTGGGAATGGGTTCAGGATGCCCAACCTTCCCATGCTTGGTCGCTGGACCATTCATTTGGTCTGTGGCATGGCGTCAGGCGCAACACCCAATTTGTCAGTAAAAAGCTTTGGAACCTCGTCAATGGTGTCTGGTGCTATTACCTGCCCATCGGGGTAATTCCTGATGGATTTGGGAGGAGGGAGATTTTTCTGATTGTCATGTTAACCGAATTGCAACTGTTGGGTATTCTGGCCAATAAATTAATCTTCATACCTTTTTGACCATTTAAAATCTGAGCATTGGGATGATTGCTTCTCAAATTGGTTATGATTGATTTCATTTCAGCAATCTTGGCACAGATTTCTCTGATTCCCCATAACAGTTCTACTGAGGAGAGCGTGGGTACTGGGAGCAGTATCCAAAGTGGGAGAGCTATTACCCAGCGCTCGTCTACCATGTGAGCAAGATTGCTTTGAGTAACGAGGGGTACAGCCATCCTCTTTGGTGCCTTCTTGCTTGGAAATGGGAAAATGGCCCAATTGACACCCATAGGACGTTCCCCGGGACTTACAGGAGGAGACTGCAGCTGGCATCACCCCAGAGGCGGTGACTGGAGTGCTGAAAAGTGCGAGGAAGGTTAACAAGGAATCAAAACGCTTCCAGAAGGCGAGGGAAGCAATGAGACTCCAAATCGAGCCAAGTGGCGCTTTGGCACAGTCCGCAAAGTACATTATGGAGGCGGTCACATCCCAAATGGATGGGGTTCTCCCCATCACTCAATCGCACAAGAGGTGGGCGACCATAAGGGATGTGGGTGTGACAGAGCGCGCAAGGCCCATAGGGGAAGAGGCGGAGGTGAGGGAGGTGTTGCCTGCTTAGCAATAATGGGCCAATGCCTTCTAACCCAATGCCAAAAACTGAAGCGGAGGGGTCTATTGAGGACCCTGGCAATGGCAAGATTCTGGAAGATGCTGTGACAGAGCAGCCTCCACCCCCAGCTCAGTCTAGTACTGAAAAGGAAAGGAAGAATCGTGTTCCCGCTAAACCAGCTGAGGTGGAAGAGGATGGGGACCTCCCAGATACTGACACCGAGTCCTCTTCAGTTTCAACCTATGGCTATCAGGGTTGAATTTTCTAACGCGCAGGGTCTGAATAGACTCAAGCAGTGGCAGCAGGTGAAGCTCCAATTGCAACAACGTGAGATAGATATCAGCTTCCTCACTGAGACTAAGTCCAAACCTGGGGTGAAAGAGGACTGGGCTTTCCAGTTCCCTCAGAAACAATCATTTTAATCTCATTTGGTGGATCAACCAAACTCAGACTCACCCTTAGGGGAGGGAAAGTGGGAGGGGGAAAAACTAAGGGGGGTAACTTGGTCTGGTGGGCGGACAAGGTCAAGGTGATGGATAAAAGGGTATTGGTTCCTTGAAGAGCAGTGGCAGTAATGTCAAAGTTTGAAGAGGAATCAATTTGGTTTATTGGCATATATGTGCCCAATTCTGGATCTGAACAGAAGGCCTTCTTCCAGAAGATCGTCCTAAGGATTCAGGAGGAAGTCATTGGGGGGTCAGTAGTGCTGGGGGGAGACATAAACTGTGTCTGCTTTAAGGATGATAGTGTTGGGGCTTTAGGCAACTAGAGTTCTGATATTGGAACCACGAGTTGGCCAGTATAATGATTGACCTTGGCCTACTGGATGTGTGGAGAGCTGGCCGTGGTGAAGAGGGAGAGACTGGGTGGACTCATATTCAGGGGGATCATTTCTCCTGCATTGACCTTGTGTCAGTGCCCCAGCCTCTCCTGAGTTGCTGCAAGTTGATCCTTCAGAATCATGATCCAGATGCTTCAGACCACAGGCCCCTGGAACTGCAGATCAGTGACCCTCAGGTTGCTTCTGCAGGGAAATGGATCTGGAGACTGAACCCTGAACTCCTGAAGTGGATTCCAAATCAGGATATCATGAGGAAGAAGGTGAGGTGGTGGAGAAGCCAGATGCGTCAGTAAAATGGTTGCAGATGAAGGCAGATCCCAAGATGGCTTGTGGAATCTTTGGGAGGCAGCTAGGGGCCATGTGTTCGAGGTATGAAACCTTGGAGAGGAGCTTCGAAAGTACCTGCAAGCAGGCCATGGCCATGGGGGCATCTGCATACACGGCCAAGGATGAACTGTATGAGAAATTGATGGAAGCCTTCATGGTGGACCGCCTCAAACAAAGGAAGTCTAGATGGGATGAGGATTCTAACAGCAATGTGGCCCTAACCTGCAAGGCAGTAGGGGCATTTAGACCTTCAGCAAGGATCTTGTCACCTTGTGATGGGGGAGTTGAGGTGAAGGATGCAGCTCGCATGGCTGAGGTGGCCAAATCCTACTATGAGGACTTTTATTGCCCCTCTGAGAATGACCCAGAGGCATCCAAAGTACTCTCAAGCGGACTGGGGGTACTGCCAAAGGAGACTCAGCTGCACCTATGTAGCAAGATCCACAAATCGGAGGTGTCAGACGCCATCTGCAAGGGCAAGAATGGCAAGGCTCCCGGGGAGGATGGGTTGATCTTGGAGCTCTTCAAGTTATTTTGGGCAGAAATGTCAGAAGTGCCTGCTGAGCTGTACAACCAACTCCTAGCCTCTGGTACAATTGATCCAGCGTTTTCAAAGGGTGTAGTGGTGGTGTTGTATAAGAAGGGCGATCCCTCCCTCATGGGGAACTATTTGCCTTTGACCCTGCTTAACGTTGACTATAAGAACTTAATGAAGATCCTAACTAATTGACTAAAGGGGGTTGTGGCAGATGTTGTTGGTTTGGAGCAGAATGGGTTTATCCCAGGATGCTCGATTACTGACAACATAATGCTGCTTCGCCTGATAGAAGAGTGGGCAGGTAAACAGTATGACCATAGGGGGTGGCTACTGTTTCTTGATCAGGAGAAGGCGTATGATTGGGTGAATCATGAATTTCTTTGGGAAGTGCTAAGTAGGGTTGGAAATAAGGGGCACATGCTGAGACTGCTTAAAGCGATTTATGAGAAGGCCTCATCGGTCGTTAATATCAATGGGGTCATCTCCCACCCCTTTAGGGTGTGTAGGGGCGTGCGCTAGGGAGACCCTCTATCTCCCTTGTTGTTTGTTCTTGCAATAGAGACCCTTTCAGTGGCTCTCAGAAAGTCAAACTGGAGGAAACTTACCATCAACGGCGAGAAGTACTCTCATTCAATGTTTGCAGATGATATGTGGATTTATGTTTCATCAGAGGAGGAGGAGAAGGTGGTGATGAAAATTCTGAAAATGTACCAGAACTCATGCAACGCTAAGGTCAATCTGTCGAAATCCAGGGCTTGGCTCATCAGCAGAATGACAACGTTGGGTGTGGCACCAAAGAGCTCGATCCCCTGTATGGCAACAGGGGAGGAGTTTCTGTACCTTGGGTGTCCCATCCCTGGGCAGGCGTCGCCGCACAAAATTTGGCTCAAACTTGAAGTGGACCTTAAAAAGTGGCTTGGAAGTGGCAATGGCTTGACTTATCTTATCAGGGCAGGGCCAATGTCATGAACACTTTCATTCTTTCCAGACTATGGTACATTGCCAGATTTGTTCCACCACTGGCATCTTCCATCAGATAAATACAGAGTTTAATCATCCAGTTCATTTGGCGAGGGCGAGCGTCAAAAACCAGTTACTTTAATTTGTGTCAGGAGGTGAAGAAGGGAGCTTAGGTCTGATTAACTTTGGGAGTATGATCAAAGCACTGCAGCTGAAATTGATTGCACAGGTCGCTCTGGAGGGAAAATCCGTCTGTAGGTCTCCAATACTGGAGGACTACCTCTCTAAGGCTTGCAAGGACAGTTCAAACAAGGATCTTGGTGTTGGCTGGGGCATCAATCAAGGGGACATTCCAAGCGCAGGAAACCTATCAGGCTACTGGAAGTATTACTTTAGAGCTTGGGCGGGAAGCAAGGGTAGATTAGAGGGTGAAGAGTGGACCATTGAAAGGATCTGGGCAATTCCCCTTTGGGGAGGAGCTTGGGGACTGGAGATGGAACCTCGTCTGCGCAAGGCCTTCAAGCACTTTATTGGGGCGGTCCACTGGGGGACCCCCTTGATGGCGATGGCTGGAGGGTGCTTAGGGTGGAAGCAGCTAATAATGTTGCTAGTACCTCCTAGGTGCTGGTAAGGAAGGCATGGGATGTTGTGGAAGCAACTGAACTGCCTTCTTGCTGGAGGGAAGCAATTCCTTCTCTGGCTGCATTAGAGGCTGGGGAAGCCTGTTCAGAAGGTTGTGGAGGGCAGGATCGGCGGGTGTTCCCGCGAGGAAGAGAAGGCTGGAGATACTCCAGATGGGAAAGCCTCTTCGTCCTTCAGGACTGGCTCAAGGTGGGGTAAGGTAGCAGTGTCTGCCTCTCAATTTCACAACTGCCAGGTCCCAGAAGCTACAAGACAGAGAGCTTTGCTCGATGTACTTATCTTAGATCACTTTAAAAATGCGACATGGCCTGATGAACCTGTGGGGGAGGAGGGTTAAGGGATGCTGGTCTATACCAGTTCAGAACTTTCTCTTCCAACTCCGCAGCAACATCTTTGTCACTAAGGTGACTCTGTGTAAGTGGAGTAAATATAAGGAGGATAAACTTCTTTATGCCTGTAAGGTGTGCGGAGGGGAGGAGATGGCAAAACACATCTTTACATAGTGTCTGACAGTGGATGCTGTGTGGAGTAGTGTTATCCTTTGGTATGAAGCATACCAACCAGGGTGCAAGTTATCCCCTGGTCATCTCGCATGGCCAGAGATCCTGACTGCGTATGCCCCACCAATTATACTTGCAGACAAGAAGGGTCAGGGTCTGGTGCACTATATGGGGGAGGCGATGTATGGTCTATGGCTTGCCAGAAACCAGCGTTGCTTCCCTTCAGAAGGAATTTAGGCAACAAGCTCCCTGGATATAGTCAAGCGACGGCTAGAAATAGCTGTAGAAAGCTATAGAAATCCTCTTTACTCAAGTAAGTCCAACTTGGGGGTCAGTCTGGTCTCATTCCTCGCAGTAAGGGATGGGAGGCATATCTCTGAACTGGCTGGGTAGCCTTTGCTACCTGGTATATCAAACAGTGAAGAATATGTCAGTTTAGGGGTTGTGTGAGCTACCCCATCCGCGGTTGGGCCCACTTCAGTGATGCTTAGATTCGCGCAGCCCCAGTGCGGCGGGGGGCAGTACCCCAGGTTTCATCCCGCAAAGTTGCCTGCACTGGGTGCCCTAATGGGCACACAAAAACTCAAAGGTCGCTGCTATGCCCGCTATAAAGTATTAAAAACCAACCTTTTCATGATCATCTCATCTCGCTTGTATCATAGCGACTTTGGATGATACTGCTTTCATAGCTTAGTAATTCACTTTGCTGTATCTTATTGGTTCCACCAATTCTTCATTCATTAAGTTTCCGATCACCTAATTCAGGGTGATTTCCTTAACAACCTAAAATCACCTCATTTCAAGTTTCTCGAATTACTGTAACTCATATCAAACTTGGCAGATTCCATCCATCCCGCCATAATGACTTAGGTCTTATTGTCCAATCATATCGGAATCGTTACATTACCCCCTCCTTGACTGGACAATGAGGCTCCTATTGCTTATACTCTTGGAGGAACTTCACATGCACTCAGTTAATGATCTGACCACAAGCAGGGTCCTTGATTGTGTATGCATCTATAACTTTCTTCTCATTGACTTCAAATGGCCCAATCCAGATACTGGCCAGCTTTTGTTTCCGGCCAAACCCATGTTGATCATGGAATAGGACCATGTCTCCATCTTTGAACTTTGCTAGGCCACTTCGCAGTATCTGATCAGCAGCCTGGCTTTTGATTTTCTTGGCTAAGCTGAATGAGTATGCTTCATTTTGTAATTTAATCAGCTTATTCTTTAGGATGGTCAAATAGCATTCTGGATCCATTCTGCCAGTGTCCACTATGCAGGCATACAGAAGTATGGGTAGAGCGGGGTGCCATCTGTAAAGCAATTGGAATGGGCTTTTCCCCGTGGAAGAATGGTAACTAATGTTGTAGGCAAACACTGTGTTAGAAAGGAGTGTACTCTAATCAGAGGGCCTATCAGTAACCAACTTCAAGAGAATGTTCACCAGGATCCCATTAACCCGTTCAACCATTCCATTGGACTCGGGGTGATATGGAGTTATTAGAACCCTACAGATGGCCATCATTTCATTGAGTTTGGGAAGTATGTGAGAGGTTAAATTAATGCCATTGTTGGTAAGGATAAACTGCGGGCAGCCGTGATGCTGAATAATGCATTCCATTACAAACTTAGCCACAGTAACCACGTCCAGATCCCGAATGGGCCATGCCTCAACACACCTGGTCAAGTGGTCAATCGCCACCAGGATGTACTTGGATTGGTTAGCTCCCGTTGGCAGAGGGCTGACGACATCAATAGAAACTTTATGTCAAGCTAAGTGTGGCTTTAATAACTGATATGAGGTCTTCTGGCAGAACGGCTTTTTCACTTGGCACTGGTGACAGGAGGAAATAGTTTCAAGCACATCGAAGTTCATGCTTTCCCAGTAATACTGAGGTCGCAATAATTCCAATGTCTTGCACATACCACCATGCCCAACTGCCCTATATGCGCTCATGATAATGTTAGGCCACGTTGAGGGTCGCGGAAAATTCACTGTGGAATCACCAATCCGCTTGTACAACTCTCCATTCCACTGTAAAGTATTGGCTCACATTTCATTCAATGCCTTGATGACTTGGGGCGGCTCATCATCATACTGCTCTCTGAGCATCTTGCCATACATAATATTGCTCAAATACACCATATCTGCAATAGTTGGTAGCCTCAACAAGCAATCAGCATTCTGGTTTTTTGCTCCTGGTCAGTGAAGGATCTCGAAGTTGTAAGCCTGTAGTTTAAGGGCCCATCATACTAGCCATCCCTCAGGATCCTTAAGGTTCTGCAGCCAGCGTAACGAGGCATGATCCGTTACAACTTTAGTATTACACCATGCAAATATACTCTAAATTGCTTGTATGCATAAAAGACTGCTAAGCACTCTCGCTTGGTCACAGTATAATTTCGTTCATGGCTATTCAGACTTTGACTGCAATAAGCCACTGGGTGCTCCTCCCCCTCATCATCATTTTGAGACAGAACTGCCCCCACAGCGGAAAGAGAAGCATCCGTCTGTACAATAAATTTCTTTTCAAAATTTGGGTAACGTAGCACTAGTGCCTCAATAAACGCTGTTTGAAGAGTATTAGAGGAGCGTTGACAGTGTTCCGTCCATTCAAACGTGGCATCCTTTTTAATAACTCAAACAGCGGACCTCCAATACAACTAAAGCTAGGTATGAAGCGACAATAGTAGCCAACCATCCCTAAAAATACTTGTATATCTCGTCTACTGCTTGGTGTAGTCATCTTCTAAATGGCATTCACTTTAGCTGGTTGTGGCCTCAGCCCTGTTGCATCAACTTTAAACCTAAGATACTTA
>JAKSZP010017751.1:0-42863 GCA_022478985.1 Massospora cicadina | reverse complement strand
TTGCAAACAAAGATGCGTGGCGGCTCCCCCTTTTGGGTTGGGCACCACTAGTACTAAAAAGTATAAAAATCACCTTGGGTTTATTATAATACTTAGTCTTTATTATAGAATCATAAAATTTGTCCATAATCTTCCATTTCTTTGGTATAGTAGAAAAAAACTCCATTAGACCATCTGTGATCATTTGAAAAGTAGAATCATTAGTGTCCAGTCTTAGGATTTGCTCTTAAGAGGCACTTGCAGAGTGAAAGCTTTGAAGACTGAGCTCCACAAAGATGAGGTGTTTAGGTATCAGTTTTGTTTTTTCTAGGAGGCCAACTTTCAGAGTTAAATACAAAGTGGTGATAAAGTGCCTAGAAGATGTCTCCAGGGGAGACGAACACTTAGATACATAGATACTCACTGCAATTATTAGGGCAACGACGTTCAAATTAATTGGGCTTTAAAATGGAAGACTAACCCCATAGTATCAGCATCATGCTACAAAGGCACTGCCAACTCAGTGATAATATGAAGGTTAAGTCAGAAAGGTATGGCTGTGCATAGTGCGATATTTTTACTAGTTGATGGGTTTCTTGGTTGGCTTGTGCTCTAGGCTTCTTGGCAACCATTTAGATAACAGTTTGGTTGACACGTGAAATTAACATTTGGGATAAGATGTGAAGCTTCGCCATAGACCTCAATTTGATGATAAAG
This sequence comes from Massospora cicadina, assembly GCA_022478985.1. Lineage (NCBI taxonomy): Eukaryota > Fungi > Entomophthoromycota > Entomophthoromycetes > Entomophthorales > Entomophthoraceae > Massospora > Massospora cicadina. The sequence continues at coordinate 42,167 of JAKSZP010017751.1, read as the reverse complement.
TAGAAAGTTAAAAATATATAATGTCAAATGGGGTTTTGTAATAATTAATCTATTTTTAGAGAAAAAGGATAAAAATATATCCCTACCACTAGCAGGGCGCTAGGTTTTTATGATTTGTAAATGTGGTGATAGGCTTAAACTAAGTCTTATTATTTTAGTAAGGATGTTCTATTCACAAATTCCAATATTGTTGTTTCCAACGCTGGTCCTGATTTAGTAATCTGAGTTCATAGATTAAATTAGTTTATGATAGTATCATTATTGACCAAGATTCCTACAATACTCTCAAATGGTTCTGGTAAATTTTAAATGTCAAATTATGCTTTGACAACCCTAAATGTTGATGAAGAGAACAATTCCTGTTGAGTACCATTTTTGTTTGTGTAATTGTGTTCTATTAAAATTTCACCCAATGTTACCCCTGGAGTTATATTTTGGCGGTTAACTCAAGATAACAAGCCTTAAGAAAACTAATCCTGATAGATTACTTCAATTGATGATTTTTTAATTCTTCCTGATTTTGAGCATAATCCAATATATTATCAATCCTCAGAAACTGCAATATGCCTTATATATATATATCTTAATCACTTCTTGATTTTTGATACTACAAATGGACATAATAATATAGTAGTTGAGCATTTCTTTCCCGCAACAATCACTTTAGTTACTACAATTCGATTTGAACAGCAATTTTTGATAATCACACAGTAGAGATGGGCGATTTTAATAATAAATTTAATACAACCTGGGCGAGCGTCGCATCAAGAGGTGCACAAAACTGTGCACCTAAGGGCAAGAAGCGCCCTGAATGGGGACCAGGAACCCAAGCCGCCAAGAAACCACAAACTCAGACACCATCCAGGTTTATGGTATATACTATAAAACAAGATCAATACATGAATATCCAATGTACCAACCCCTTTCAAAGGTGGAACATGGGCTCTGACTCTTCCTTGGGATGAGTCCCCAACCCTGTGAGAGAAAACATGTGAGGCACAGCCCTCCCTTCCCCCCATGCAGTATATGTCGCCACCAACAACATGGGCCACGGCTGGATCAATATTGGTTTCAAAACAGCTGAAGAAGTGGAAGCCGCAGCAAAAGTCTGCGTTGAAATTGCCCTTCCCAAGGGCAAAAAATAGTACACACCGCGTGCACAAGATGGAACAAAGCGAAAACTTTGTTCATCTCCTTTGACTCACTCCCTACCAACCTTCCTCATAAGGTAATTGAGGAGGATCTCCACAAAGGGCTTGTGGCCTACGTAGAAATTATGCAACTCAAATAACAACAATTTCGCCTGATGCCAACCCTGTGCACAGGCAAAGCTATCGCCATGATCAACCCATTCCCTGAAGTGGAAGATGACTTATCAAGAATCCCCTGAACAGCAGAGTTTCACTTTGTGGATGGGGGACAGTCATCTGCATTCTGAGTTACACCAGAACGTGCACCACCTATATGCAACCACTGTGGTTCATTAGGACACAAGGAACATGCATGCCCCGTGAAGGAGGGCTTAATGGAAGCAGACTACTGTGAGGAAGCCATGGACGAAAGTAACAAAAACTTCGCCAGAATGACTGACGGCCACCATCCATTCCGCTGGGGTGAAGATGGACTTTACTCCATCGTGGACCTAGTTACACATAAACAATGCAAAGCGGCACAAAAAGCCCACAAGCGTGCAGCGGCTGAGAAGGCAGTGCATGCATAATCATCCATCGACCCTGGATAATTTCAAGAGTATAATTCAGATATAAACTAAGCCAACCAATCAGAACAATATGCCCAGGTTGAAAATTTCCACAGTAACTTGACTGAGTCACCAAGCGACATTAATCATGCACACTTTGAGGAACAATTCAGCTGCAATATGGGCGAAAATGCGGTGCACAATTCTCTAAATTTGAACCCCAAAATTACAGACCCAATCATTACCCCGCATTGAACCATCATGAGATACGTGCGGGAAAAATAATGAAAATTCCAAAAACTGCAATTCCCACAAAAAATTGAGTCAGATCAAGGGAACTGAAATTGTCACTGAGAGAGTTGGAGTACAGATGCAGAGCATGGCCAAAATGAGCCGCGGTGGGTTAGGGCTATAGGGCCCTCCCAACTGCTCCTGAGGTGCAGCGGGCACCTCAGTGTCAATAGGGATGCTAAACATCGCGGGAGCCAGGGCTCAAATGTCCCAAGCCAAAAAGCTGGACTTCCTGCGAAAACCCCTTGTAGACATCTTGGCCATCAAAGAAACCCACTGTCTACAGGGGGAAGAAGGATCCTGGTCAGCCAGGGTCTCACCATCACAATTGGTATGGACGTCTCACTGTGGGGTGATTGTCCAAAATAACAAAAATTAAAAATTACAAACTCCTTATCATACCTTCACGGCCGCGTCCTGGTAGCAACAATAACATGCCAATAGGAAACAATCTCCATAGCATGCATCTATGCACCGTGCACCACAGCTGAGAGAAAACAATTTCTCAAAACTGTTCCAACACTCACCCTCCCACAAGATACCATCATGTTGGGTGACTTTAACTGCTGGGATAACCCTGACATGGACCAATGGCCGAACCCCAGGGGATACCCACTGGGACACATTGTTTCCGCACAATGAAGGCATCCCTTGGCCTACAGGATTCCCTCCCCAGGATCACCACTCCTTCCCCACATGACATGGCCCAACATATGCGAGGGAGCGCTAATATCAATGAGCTGCATCAATCACATCCTCATTCAGCAAACCCAACGATCAAGAATTTCCAAATTTACAACAAAAAAAGTCAATTTCTCTGACCACTGACTTGTTTCAGTGCAGTTATCGCCAACCTGAACCTATGCACAGGTGTCACCCTGGAGAAAGCTATACCCAGAAAACATAAAATTACTCGAAGTATCTGACTGGGTTGAACATGAGGCCATGAACCAAGAATTTACAGCCCCAACACATCAGATCACATTGTAACATGGGCAGATTCAAAAAGGAAAAAAACAACAAAACCCAAAATCTTGCATCACATAAGTACACCGCCAATACAGCCACAATCAGGAGTACCTTGGCAGAACTGGACCACCTCGAGATTAACACCCCGAGATCCAGTTATAGCCCCAACTGGGGATGCAAATGGGCGGAAATATCTGCCCAACTAAACACCCTCATCTTCAAGCACCAACACAGAATCAAAGTATCGAACAAAAGTAAGTTCATATAGAAAGGCGAAACATGTTCAACATATTTCTTCTGACAATTCCACTCCTGCAGCAACCAGCCCGCATGCACACAGCTCCACAAGGCCAACGGCACCATGGCAACTGATCCTGAGGAGGTCAAGGCGGAAGTACACTGCTGTTACATCAAATTATACCGTGATATGCCAACAGACCCACAAAAAATCACAAGATTTATACAAACTGCTGGAATACAAAGCACACCGCTAAACTACAATATTCTAAATCTAATTACATGGGATGAGCTTTGGGATACAATCCGCGGTGCACCACATAGGAAATGCCCAGGGCCTGATGGGATACCCTACGAATTTTACAAAGAATATTTTCAACAAATTGTTCCCTCCTATTGGCGTCTATGAACCAGTGCTTGCTGGAAACACGCCTCCTACCTGGTAACCATGAATCATATGTCATAACCTTATATAAAAAGGGTGACAAATTGGAACTTGCCAACTGGCATCCAATCGCACTCTCTAATACTGACACAAAAATTCAAACAAAAATTATAGCAGCCAGATTAGGCGCAATAGCCTCTGACGTCCTGTCACCCAACCAGTTTGGGTTTATACCAGGGCGCTCAATCTGGAACAACATACACCCTGTAGCAAACATATGTCAGTCCAAAGCAACTGGAGCCCTGGTCTTCTTAGACCGGGAAAAGGCATATGACCGCGTTAGTTGGCCATACCTAAAGGAATGCCTACACGCTTTCAAAATTCCACCCAGATTCATAAACTGGGCAATGCTCCTTACAGAATCTGCAACCATGGCTGTATGCGGCCCTGGCTTCCTAACTAACAAGATCACACCACACAGAGGGCTCAAACAAGGGGACCCCCTCATCCCACTGCTGTATAATTTCAGTTTTAATCCACTCCTCCGCGTAACTGACTCACGCCTCATGGGCATAACTGCACAAGGCCAGCCAACAGTCAAGATACTGGCCTTCGCGGATGACTGCGTGGCAGGTATAGCTAACAACAATGATGCCCAACAGCTGGAATGCACCCTAGAGGAATACTCCATGGTGAGCAACGCATCGCTCAACAAAAGGAAAACAAAAATTCATTCTCTTAGGCAAGTACACTAACAACTAGGCTAAACACTAGAACCTCATACCCCCATACAAAGGAAAAACCAACTCATCTTACCATTTGCATCACCTCCCACAACCACTCCTGTCCGCCACCTTGGGATATGGCTTGAAACAGGGGGATATGCCAATGCGACAATGGAACGCAACCTAATACAGCGGGTATCCAACCGCGTAGCCTCCCTCAAGGGAAGATCCTCAGGACTAATGGGGCGAGTAACAGTTGCTAACTCACTCATTCTCCCAATACTATGGTACCCTGCCCACGCGATTGCCATCTCACCCACCTTTATAACTTCAATCCGCGCGCTCATCCAGGGCTGGCTGTTGCCCAGATCCCATCCTACCATATGGATGGAAACACTCTTTGGCCCACGATTAAGCGGAGGCATGGGACTAATAGATTTTGAGAGCCACGCCAACCGCATCCTGGGTACCTGGATAAAGGAAGTCCTTGCCTCAGACCTCCTACAACAACTCTGGTCCAGGGCTGTGAGGACTAACTTTGCACAGGCACTCAAATTAACCAACCCACATATCCCACCCAGACTACTATCATGCCTTGATAAACACCCTACCACAATGAGCCCGCATGGAACCTCCCTTCACTTCAAACGCATCCTCCAAACCATCCGCTACATGGGATGGACCGTAAAGAAAACTGGCACTGTGCAGGGAAGGGGACGACCCAGCCCCCACTTTAAATTAAGAAATCCAGAAAACCACCCCCAGAGAGACATGCTTGCTATGACCCCAACCATTGCAAGAATCAAATACCTAGATGCGGTGGACATCCCATATGACTTAACCAAACAGAAGACAGTGTGGAGAATGATGTACCACCCACTTCTACAGCTGAGGTAAGAGCAAACGCCTGGTGCTGTCTGAGAAGGACCTATAGGATGGCGGACTGATCCAATTCCCTCCACGCAACCTGCGCAGTATGTGGAGGGGAGGGTTCCCTACATCACAGCCTAGAAACATGCCCCCAACCAAAGCCATATGGCAGGAAGTCGCGCGCCTGATTAAGATCCAAAACGAGCAGGAATTTTCTATATAAAGAGCCTCCTCGCGTTCCAGATTGAGTCACCAATCCCATCTACCTCCGCTCCCTAATGATACCCATTACAATGTGGACAATCCACACCATTACCTTAGATGCGTTCAGGGGCACGGTCCCAACCATCCATGGGGTTATCAACAGGTTCCACGTCCACTTACTGGAGCACTTCCAAGCATGGCTCTAAGGATATATGAGGCCAAGGCAATAGGCGCTCATAGAATCGTGGTTCACACTTTGGTTCCTCTGCACAGACCCCTTCCTTCACCTGCTCCATAGCAGGGAAACCCCCTTTGAGTAGCGCACCAACCCCCCATACCTGGCAGTCCCACTGGCAACAGGGGTAACCTGAGTACCCCAGGGTGCCCAATTTTATATATCTTTGTTTTACACACATACTTGGTAATTCTGTCCCCTGGTTGGCTTGCCTCAGTTAAATAAATTATAGTAGTTGATGCCTAAATTGGGCTTAACTGGGTGCAAAAGTTAAGTCTTGTGACTTTAACTAAGTTGCACCTAATTATATATTAATATATTAATCTAATATGATGTCCTGAGGCATAATTATGGTGCTGACTATATAAAATTGGCATATTAAGCACAAAAACACGGATTAATACAAAATTGAGAGCACCTTGTGCTATCAAGAGGAATGCCAACATCTCAATTAGGGAGACACCAAGTATAAGTTTCTATTTAAATTCCCCAACTATTATTTTTATATTAAATATGACTTAGCTTTAATTGGGCTGATATTTGCAAAAATAAATCTACTCATTGCCAGTACTAACCCAAAATCCCTTAATTATACAAGTATAATTTACTTCAATCTGGATGTGCAATTGTTATCTTTATTATGCCAATTTTTAAGCCAATTTGACTTGGTAATTTTTTATTCAATTCCCATAACCTTCATAGGCTTGCCATGGTATAAATGAGCTCATCTAATAGATAATTATGACTAGGAAGGATCTCTAAAGTATCTAAACGCTAACTCTAGGCCATCAAATAAGTTATCTAGTCTCACATCATCTAATATCATATCGTATCATAATATATAATATTAAATATTAATATTTCATATCTCATTTCATCTTACCTTCTATCTAGTATTGTCTTGCATATTACTCTTTTTATACCATTGTCATGCTGTTAATTATTATTGAGAGTGATCAACAATTGTCTCCAGAAAGAAATACCAAGCTTTTTTTATTACTTTAAAACGAATAAGTTTCCCAATTATTTCAAGAATTTTACTGAAGAGAGTTAAAAAGTACATATAAATTTTGTAGTTGCCCGTGAACTTCAAGTAGTGAATGTACCATAATATCTTATATAAACTGAGGATATTGCAAGTCTATCACTCTACTTTAGAAGCAGGAGTCATTTTCTATATGCAAGTTTTATTATCAGAACTTCTATGATAATTTGCTTAGTTCAGCATCATAAACTAAATACTTAAACCCAGTAAAATATTATCATCAAGGATGCTCAATGTTTGAGCCTTTGGATTGAGAACGGGGATTTACGCTGGTTGCACTGATTATAGACATAATATTAATATCAGAAAAGACCTGATTAATTTTATTAGATAATAATTTTGTTGACTCATAATTCTAATGGTTCTGGAATTGGGGTTAGCTGTGGTGGGGTGAGCTTTATGGGAATTTAGCCGCCACCCTTTCTCATCTAGGGTTTGCTTTAGGTCAATGATCTTATCAAGAGGCAGGGTCCTAAGATTGTTGCTTCTCTTAATCCTAAAGAAATAAAAACCTTTACATCTTGATATCTGGTGCCTGGAACCTTACATTACCCTTTCCTATAAGGATAAGGTCCATGCCACCCTCTGGAGCCTGTATCAGGGCGTGGTTCTTATGGCTTTTCAAACATCATTGGCTGGGTAAAAGATATTACAATATCTTAACTTTTGTGGAAATCTAAAATTAGTTCTTAGCAGTTGTTAAATCTTTAGAAGGGACCTAGCTGTTCCCACATGCTGGGTACACTTTCCAAGATACAGTTAATGGAGTCAGCTTATGACCTACCATGAGCCTATGATTTTATCAGCTTAAATTCTGGCGTGTCCTCAAACATTATGGTCTCTACCTTTGAAGGCTTCTGTCCTTTGAATGAGGTAAGAGATGAATCATAGAAAACGTATACATCTCTTTATTGTGGAAACATAACTTTCAAGCGATTTTAAAAAGCAGTCAATTTTCCACCACCGCCTCACCACATCAATATACCCAATTTTTTTCTTGGATCCACTACCTGCCGCCCCTATGTGGGGCAGAGGGGCTCCACCCGCTAGTGTTTACATCTCAGCAGGCAAACGTGTGCATACTGGTTTTTCCAGTCCGCCAAGTACATCCAGTTGCTATGTCCCTCCTAGGGACTTTGCACTCCACCTTGCACAATTCCACCTAACCCGCCCCATCCCTTAGCCCTTCTCAATCCACTATTCACTTTTGCCTCCAAGTTAAATATGGATGTCTCTTTCCATATTCCAATAAGGCGATAATTAAGCTGGCAACTGCCACCTTTGCACTGGCAGGAATTATAGAATTTCGCACTTATAAGGGGCTACTTTAAAATAGGCTTTCCTCAAAGAGGACGCGGCCACTTTAGCACCTACGCCCTTAATATATAAACCACCCATTACCACCACCTGAAAACGTCTTCCAGATGATACCACACTTGTGGTGACTATCAAAAACCTCCCCTCACACCTCCCCCTCAAACACTTTAAGATGAGTTGATCTTGGGACTATCCACTTATGGTGAATATTTTATCCTACAATTCATTGTCCCCAGTGGTACTAAACGCCACATGGAACCTCAGGCAATGGCCACCATTACCCCCCAGCAGCTGAACATGGCAGCACATCCCACTACATGCCTATATCCCATCTGCACCTTACCATTTCTTTAGGGCTCACATCAACAACGATCACACAATCTGTCCCCTTTGCCATAATTTGGACCACACAAAAAAAACATGTCAATACTCTTCAAACCCTACAAACACGGCCAACTCCACCCATGAGGCCACACCAACAGCATTCAAGTAAGGATTTTGGTTGCCCCCACCACCTCAGGTTGAGCGCTCAAAGAATCAGCAAAAAAATTTTAGTAACCCAAATCCAAGCCAGCCAAATTGATTCTGTCAAAGTACACCCAGGTCAACCAATCAGGAGCAGGTTTGGACCCATGTTCAATCCAGAAAATCCCCCACCCCAAAACCTACATAAAAGTCACCTACCACCAAATCTTCCCAAATCAACCAAAATCCTCTGGAACTTATTGGATGAAGTCACCAAATCTGGGGAAATTGTCTTACCACTGGGAATCCAATTGATTAGTACCTTATCTGAATTCAGACACTGATGACCCAGCCCTGACCAACCAATATGTCCCCAAACCCAATGCCATCCCTTTCCAAAATGATCACAATCTTGTGAAGGTTTTGGTGGCCTTACCCAATGTTGAGGAATAGACTGGACCTAATCATCAGATATTTGATATCAATGATTATGGTTCAGGTGTATCCTAAGTATCTGAACTTGGGACTTGTGGCCTAGCGATTTCACTTAATTATATTTGACTATGATGACATGGGCTCAAGGGCTTTGTTGGTTAGGTCAAACTTAAATTTAGGTTTTGATTTAATGACTCAGGCATGTGGGCTTTGTTGGTCTATGTCAAATTTAGCTTTTAATTTTGGTCAAGTTTTCTATTGAATTAATTACTAATTATTGATATGAATCGCCTTGGTATGTGCTGCCAATTACATGTGAAAGTGAATCGGTTCAGCTAATTTAAAGATGAATATGAAACGATATCTCAAGAATTATGATGGTGTTTACTCTGACCCTGAGGCTGAGTATGATGCCCTGAGTCAAAGTATTTGTAGACGCTCTTACAAACATTTTACATGGTCAAGTGCCATTGAAAATGAGACGTCATGGGTAAAATGTGGTTAACATTGAACCCTATAAATAAACCTCTAGTTGATACTACTAAAATAGATTTAACTACTGGATTAAGTTTATAGTTTAACTTGTAAACATTTTGTGTTTAGTATTTTACTTTGTACCAGTTGGTATTTACTTTGATCAGTAAGATCAGGGCGGCGTGCCATTGTCCAAGTAAATTACAGGGTATACAACTTAAGTGCTACCATAAAATCTATATTTTAAATTATAATCACCATCCTGTCTATTGTCCTCATACAATAGATGCACGACACTCCATTCCGCATCCAAAGAAGAACCAGCCCTCTGAAGCAAAACCCAAAAGCTCAACACCCAAAAATCCCTTTTTTCACATATTGTATGCAAAATCTGTTGCAGAATTAAAAAAATGGATGCAACCCCTTGTTCCTCTCCAATTTTTCTCCTACCATAAAAGAGAATATCCAAGGCCTCTACAAAACTACCACCACCGCTGTCAAGCATGTTGCTGAACCTTAAGATTTTTCCCCATTCACATGCATCACAAGAGCCAATATTGCAAATTTAGAAAAACTTCCCAACGCCTGCATCCAGGCTGAAACCCATGTTGACAAACTCATAGAGGCTTTGATCCAGGCCCAAATTGTCACATTCAACAACTATCTACTTCACCTTGACCCTCGTCCTGTGGATGCCTCAACCCCCTTGCTCTCAGCATTGATCTGCCTTTACAATAATGAGCCTGATAATGATCTGCCTGATGCCCCCTCCCCCTCTGCCATGATGGGATAAGTGACTCACCACTGTGCCGCCTAGTAGGTAATTTTTTCGCTTCTTTTTGTGTCTCTCTGCTCAATAAGGGTGGTTGATTCATGTTATTTTAGTTGGTTGGTTTTTGGAGTTTCAGTTTTGGTATTGTCCATCCCCTGGTCAGCTTACTTCGGTTAAATAAAAATATCTTTTATTGTGGTAATAATTTCAAAATGGATGTCCTATTATACAATACATTATTTATGGGCAAGGTACCAGTTTATTTGAAGGCCAGTCTATGGCATTAAGCTATGAAATGCAGGTTCTTGGTATCTACAATGAAAAAAATCTCTTTCTTAGTAGTTGGGATCTATTAGGCACTTCTTATAAACAAACTCTTAGTAATGTTCATTTGTATTGTAAGCTGTTTATAGATCTGTTAGTGTATTTTACAAATATGGCATGATCTTCCGCTACTGGTAACCCATTATTAATTCTGGGACCAATGGTGGAAAAGGGTTATACCCCTAGAAAAGCATTATAGGTGATACCCATGTTAACGATTTTAAAGAGTTAATATATAAAAATGGGCTAAGGAGATGATCTGTGGCCTAAGTGTCCTGAGCTTAAGTGGCGTAGAATAAAAGATAAATTTTCTAAAAAGATTGATTTTCTTGTTTAAATTGTCAGTCTAATTGTGGGTATTATGCTGTTGCAGTACAAGGCTTAATAATCATGATAGCATATAGGGCTTCCAAGACTTTTGATGTGCATTGAGGACCTTGAGTACTAACTAATATTTGCAAAACCCCAAACATGAGAAAGACATGGATAACTAAGTGTTGTGCCATATCTTCTGATGATGTGGATGTTAAGCAACTGACGAATATGGCATATTTTGTGAATCTATCAACCACACCATGAAGGCGTCAAACCCTTTAAACGTTGGTAAACTCATAATGAGGTCTACCAAGGGTGAGGTCCATGTGCAATGTGCTTGTTACAGGGGCATAACATACCATTTTTTCCTGCCTTATCATATTTGGATGAGGCACAGTTTAAATGATCTATATAAAATGGAACGCTTTTTTGTTGAGTCCTTTTAATCATATTTGCGTTTGATCAGATTAAAACATTTTTCAACTCCAAGATTCATCATGGTGGGGGATCACATTGTCCCTTATGGCCCACGAATGCAGGGCAGAAGCGACCTAGACTCAACCATAAAATTATAATACCTACAATCTTAATAAAACCAGAAAGAAGGGGCTTTATAAAGCAATAACTTTTGGATAATAATCCTGGGCTTTGAGTTTAGATGATTGGGAATATAAGACATTTCTAGAAGGACCCTCCAACATTGGTAGCATGTTGCCTGGCGGCAGATGAGTTGATTTGATCAGGCGTTACTGGGGGTTTCCAAAGGTTTAGTAATTGATATGAATGCAACAGAAGTATCACAAAAGCTTGGTGTGAAAGGGGTGACTCTTTTAATTGTAGGGGATGGCTGGGAGTTAATTTGGTTCTCAGCAATCACAGTGACAAGTTCAGAGTCTTCATTTGATTTAAAGTCCATGAAGAAATTCCAATAAATTCATTATATGCAAGATGTGAGGCTCCTCAAAAAAACTCATACTTGAAATTAATGTTCAAGAGGTTGCAGTGATTAATGTTTTCAATGAGCAAATTTCCAGGGTTTACAGCCATAAATGTGTGACTTGTGATAAGTATGAACAGTGACAATATTCTTTGCGTCATGAATAAGGTAACGCTAATGCATCAGTGACTACTCAACTGCTTCCAACCTTTTTTTTATATGACACACGCGTGCTACGTTACACTCAACTAATTATAAAAACAAGCAACTGGGTGTCCTAGATTCCGTGCTCCTGCAACAGGACTGCGCTCAAGGCCATGCCTTAGACGTCACAAAATATCAAAAATTGATTGACTATTTCAGCGTGGCTCATGACAGGGGCACTAGAAAATTCTCTGTAAAAGCGTCAAATAATTGTTGGCACTCATACCAAACAAAGGGTGTATATTTGCCGGTAAAAAGGGCGCAGGAGTAAAGCACACACTAAAATTGGTAGTGAGAACTTTTCAGAAAGGTGAATGACCAAAGAAGCTGTGAAGTTGATTCTCCACGGTGGGGTGGGCCATGATTTGATTGCTTATAACTTGTAACAATGAAGGCAAAATAATTATTTGAGTGCGGATTACTGAGGAACTGCACATCATCCTTGTAAATCTCAAGCGGTATGATTTGGCGTGCCTCCATCTTTTTGGAGATCTTCCAATACTGCCACAAGATCTTTGGCGTGTTGTTGAGCGTTTTGGAAATTTATTAGTAAATTATCTATGTAAGCAACCACAAAGGTGTTGATTTCAATGATCATTTTATACAGCTTTGACTCAATTTTGAACTGTTGATACCTGTCTATCAACAACATTTTACTCTAACAGTTTATCTATTAAGTATTAGTTTGATCAAAGGGCAGAATCTAGTCTTAATGTATATTCTAACTAATGTTTAATGGGCACAACCACCAACAATGTTAGTAGGCGAATTCAGCTGTTGGCTGAATAGCTAATAATAAAAAATTATGCCATAAATCAATCAAAATGAGGTGCTGATTGGTTGTGAGCAGTTTAAGGAGCTATCAAAGCGTTAGGATGCTTGTTCTGACGGTAATTTGTAGGTTACCCTAAGCACTGCAGTCTCCAGTAATTGGGTAATTGGTTCTATACCAATGGATGTCCACTAATCTAAAAAGGTTGACAAGCTGAGGCTGACTAAGTCGGAACCAGATAATTCAGAAGTCAGCCCAGTAGGGTAAGTTCTTATGGGATATCAATGCTGCTTTATAGAGGTGACAACTAAACAAGTTGAACCAAATCAACCTAGGTAACCTCTTACATTTAAACTGAAAAACTTAATAGTAGGCAGTTATAGTTTTTATTATATTTTAATTCTAGTAAATAGTAGAAAGGATTGGTTGCCCTTGTCTAGTTCTCAAGAAATTTGTAAGAGTAACCTAAGTAGGTGGAACCACTTATAGATATAACTTGACTGACTAATTGTTACTATCAAATTAGAAAAAACGTTTATTCTTATAGCAAAGTTTGAACACATGCAATAAACTTACCAAGAAAGTTTACATTTGGTGCTCACTAAATCAGTAGTTGAGTCTTTCAAAAGTATCTAGGAATCAGAAGCATATAGTATTATAATCTACATCCAGAGTAATATTGTAAGTCCGGGAGGCCAGCCCCTGCACTTGGAAGGGAACAGTACCCCTTTAGGACAAAAAGGGGTCCCAAGGCACAAGTGGACCCCCTGTCACAGTTGAGTGATTTGGCACATGTGGTAGACAAGCACTGGATGACTGCTCTTTCCCCCAAGGATGTTCTGTTAGCACCACTTCCCCCTCATCTACCATGTTAGGGTTGATAAAGGGTTTGTGAAGAGAGGTTGTTCAAGACAGGGGTCAAAGGCAGACCCCTGAAACTCCCAATTCCTTTGGAAATTCTTACTAAAATTTTGAAAAAACTGCTCGTGACAACCTCAGGCCCATTCGGAAAATTCTGATTTGGGAAGGCTGATCCAAACTGGCCAGCGCAGAAAATTGAATCTGGGAACAATTCAGGTTCTGGATCAATCTTTGAATGACCCAGTCCAGTTGCCTTAGCCCTCTGGGACAGATTTGGGCAATTTGTATCATGTTAGCAGTCTGACTCAGTTGGTCAGGTCCTGGCTTGGCACTGTCAACTTGGCTTGAGCCCAAAAATATGGGAAATTTTATATAAGTTTTTTTGAATTTTGCCAGGATTTAGAGAACCCTTTACTCCCTCCCCACCAGCCAACCAGATTCCATCGCTGATCCCCAGATGACTAATCCCATAAGACCTCCCCAAGTGATTCTTCTAATTTTAAGGCAAAAGACCTGCCCAGGGGCTATTGTTGGTTCATTTCTTACTCTCCTCATTTGGAAAAAAATAAACCTCACTATTCTCATTCAGCTTGCCACAGGTTCCTTATCGCTCTATTTTTATATGTTAAAAATTTCGCCAGTCAATCTGGCAACGCCCGTTGTTTCCCAGATCCTCCTTCTGATGTTTGTTGACTGGATTATCTGGTCAATTGACCCCACCACTTGTTGGCGCATCATAAATCTAGTAAATCAGTTTTCTCTAGATGATGAATCCACTTTATCAGCCTCTATTTCATGTCTATTTGGTGCAAATCTGGCTGTCCACTCTGCCGTTGACTACCTGGAATCCGTTCTCCATATGGACAGTGCCAGATCGCCTCTGTTCCATTGTTTTTGAAGTCAGGACCCCCACCTCTTTCTTTTGATAAATTTTTACTCGCCTGAGGAGCCTGGAGCACGCCGTTCAGGGAGAGCTCAGCACAACGTATTGAGTGGGCCCCCTTTCCACCCTGATATCATCTCTGATCACGTGGAGGACCTTGATCTGCCCCATTTTACCTGCAACCTTTTCTCTTTAGACCCAAAGGCCTGCAACTGTGCATCCCAGAGGAGTTGTCATCCTACCTGCTTCCTACACCCTTTGGGGTTTCCCTTTACAAGACTTGCAGTTGCCCCATCACAATCATTTAGTTTGCTTTGGGGCCTTTAGTACGTTGCTGAACTTTTGCTTTCCTCAAGTTGCCAATAGAGCCCAGCTCATCAAAGTCGCTCAGACTGCTGTGCCCATGGCATTTTGGGCTCTCCCCTGGGTGTTCACACACCCTGATTGGGAGTCTAGTCTAATCTTTAATAGCTGGGCTATGGAAAAGATACTGAAATTATGGAAGTGAGCTAGAGACCGTTAACAAGGATAACTAAAATTAGAAACCCAGAGTGACTTAAATGAAGGTAAAAAAATGGATTGCAAAGGTGAAGAAGTATTTGATCTTGTCATGGAAACCAATAATGACCTCTAGAAATTTTTTAAGCTATAAAGAAAAACAATAGTGTTATAAAGAACATATTTAATGCTAAAGGTCGCCTTTAAAGCCAAAGTTGAGATAATTTCTATGAAAAAGATGAATTGGCAAAACTTTTAAAACAACTACAAGACAAAGAGAGTGAAAAGGCGCATACTATCAGTTATAGATACAGTTATGAGAAGATTTGATTGTATAAGAATATATCGACATGTGATGCATTCTGCCCCTAAGGACAAGCCTAGTGTTTTTGCTGCCATGTCAGTGATGACCCCCAATACCCCCAGCTACTGCTAGGGCTACTGGCTATGCTCTGCATGCCACCATTGAACCAGTGCCCACTGAAGAATTATAAGCTACCTCTAAGTTACCAACATTTCACCAGGATAAGCCCCAGCATTAGTCAAATTATTTGAAATGTCCATGGTCAGATATAGTGATTTCCACAAAGTGGTTAATAAACGTTGATTATTTTTTACTATTTTTCTAAACCTGGTGCCACCCCGTTTATATAAGGACAATCGGTTATATGGAGAACAAAAAAGTGTAATCATGAAGGAATTCAGTAGTCTCAGATGGTTGGATAACTATAGGAAGAGTTCATGGGAATTTAATTTAACAAGGACGAAACCCTAGGAATGTTTGACTTTTAATTTTACCAGGAGCTCAAATCCTAGCTGGAGATAATATAATGTGCGATATTTATGATCTCATAGCCATGAAAATAGCACTCTTAACTTACTGGAAATTACACTGTGTAATGATCTCAACATCTTGTCAACACTACCACCTCTCAAATGGCAAAATACCTAAAAATGTTGGAATCAACCTTTGATGCGCTAAACCAGAGTCTTAAACTTTAGTTAGATCATTCTAATTCAGGATGGTTTGCCAATATGATAAAATGAATTTCAACAATTTTCAAAAAAGCCACATATGGCTTGCAAAAAATGAGGAGCTAAGGTAAACTATGCCAAATATTGTTGGAGCAAGGATCATTGTATCAATCAATCTAGAGATTTTTCCAGAGAATAAAGAGCCTAGTCAAGAGGAGGGAAAAGGCCATGTGTTTATTATATAAATTAATTCAGAGCTACATGAAATCAATTTTTACCAGCAAAAAAAACAATAAATTATTATCTCCACTATGTTCAAATATTAACCAGAAAATGATTAATATAAAGTAATATGTTATAGTTTGAATACAATTGAGAGATAAAGAAAGGGGATCAGTTCCAAAATTGTGAAATAAGTAGCTCAACCTTACACTCAATAAATATTTAGCAAGGCAAAAATGGCTAAAAAATGAGAGATCTTCTTAGACAAAACTAGACGATGCTGGAATCAAAATCTTGATACATATAATTCAGGGAGCACTCCCTAATATGTTCAATAATTGAGTCATACTCTAAACATGGGAAATAATGACAACAATTAAGCAAAATATGATCAATATCAGCACCAAATTATCAATTGGTGATAAGGTTACCTACTATAACATCGGAGGGATTTATTGATACTTTAAAGAAGCAATTTATGGACAGGACCATTTTCAAATAATTTTTGATATTAAAATATACACATACAGAGGAGTGGCAGCATAGATGGGTGGTTCCTGCTCCACTATGGGTCAGGTTTTGATTGAAACAGTTTTGAAACCAGCACAGGCTAAAAAACTTGGTTGTGGTATATTTGTCTGTCAACCCACCTCATTCACTTTATTAAAGTAAACACCTACACAATTAAAATAATCACTAATAATCAAGTAATTGAAAAAGTTTAAAGAAAATTCATAAAAAGCTTGGATAAAAAAAATACATAACATAAAACATAAAAATATAATATATGAAAAATAAATTTTAAAAAAATATATACTTAAGAAGAAAACTCTTTGCTACTTTTCTTTCTCGTTGCAATCACTATTGCAACCTATTAAATTCAAGGCTGAATTTAATTTGATAATCTCATAGAGGAGATTAGTCTGCGCCCATGTTAGGGAGCAGTTGGTCAAGCAAGGTAAGAGGAGCAGGTGGAAGGCCCGCGGCCTCCAACATTCAAAAACGCCCCAGAGAATCTGGCAGAATTGACAAAAATACTAAGAAACTGGCGGTCACTATTTCCCCAGAAATACTCTCATGGCAAGCATGATGCAACCAGTACATCAACATGCCACACTCCCAGCCACTTCCGTCAGTGGAATATGGAGTCCGCGTGTTTCTGGACATCCAAAAAACGGCCTTATGGGAAAAAATTTGTGAAGATGTACACACATAATTTTCCTGACCGCGGTGTACGTTGCACCTCACTCCATGTCACGCGGTTAGCTGGACCTAGGTTTTGAAAGCAAAATGGCAGCAGATGAGGCTGCAGCAATGCGCATAGTGGTTGACCTCCCCAAAGGGCAACGGGTCAAGAAACTAAATGCACCAGATGGACAAAATCAAACCAAATTTCCTCACGTTTGACTTCTTGCCTATTACAGTAAAATGTGACAATTTGGAACAACACCTGAAAGATGGTCTCAACATATATGGCATAATACAATCTTTTTGAAATGCAACGCTTCATGCTGATGCCACACCTGTGCACTGGCAAAGCCATTGCAGTGCTGACCCCAACTGAGGAGATCGTGAAGGACCTAACCCAGATCCCGCACTCCACTTTTATTGATATTGCAGGGCATACCACCCACCCATTCTGGGTGACTGTGGACAGCGCCCCCCCATTTGCACCCAATGTGATGCATTCAGCCATAAGGCACACGCATGCCCCACCAAGGAGGGCGTCACATTTCAAGAGCACCCCTCAGCAGCCATGGCCAGTGGAGAGGTGCACTACAAACCAACTGCAAGCACCAAGGAGGCCTTCCCATGGGGAGCACAAGGCTGCTACCTACTGGTAAAGCCTATCTCCCCACAAGAGCGGAAGAAGGCCAAGCAGGCCCATAGAGCCGCGGCCAAAGAAGCGGCCAAAGCCACCACCGCTATCCCACACTCACAACACCAGGAGGACATGGAGACCTTTGCGGCGGAAGCAACTCAGGAATCCATCAACCAATCAGATTGGGAAGCCCATGCCAACCGGGCCACTCAATCCAAGGATCTGATGGGAGGTTTGATCTCACCCAATCGTTGCACCCAAGCTCCAGTTGAAACCGACTTGGGACCCATCCCAACTGAAAAATTTTTTTTGACCTGCTCAACGGTGCACCAAACTCACCCACACCGCAAAAAATTCGTCCAACGTCAGGAAAACAAAAAGCGAAGGCTAAAGCCAACATGACTCTTTCTGCAAAAATCAACAAAAACTCCGATAGCATTGCTGCTAACACCCACACTTCTGTGAAGGCCTGCAGGGAGCTAGAAGAGGATGGTGGGCCTGGGTGCCCACCCCCTTGCACCTAAGGTGCAATGGGGGAAACCTTCACCATAGGGATGTTGAATATCGCCAGACTCAAGGCCTCCCCATCCCGGGCTAGGAAACTGAGTTTTTTATGACACAATTTACCCATGGATATCCTGGCCATCCAAGAGTCCCACTGCCCACGAGGTTCCAAGGAAGCTTGGAAAACAATGCTCCTCCCATCCCTATCCTTTTGGTCGATGCACTGTGGGGTGCTAATTTGGAAAAATAATTTTTTAAAATTTATATCCTCAGAAACATTCCTAAATGGCCAAGTGCTTGTTGTCACCTTCTCGTGGGCTGATGTAGCACACACAAACGTCAACATCTATGCCTTAAATGGTGCATGCAAGCATCTGGAATTTTTCTTGTCAGTCAAATCCCTCCCGCTACCCCAGACTCCTTCATAGTCAGCGACATGAACTGTTGGCTAAACACACCAACGGACCAGTGGACTTCCTCACCCCACGCCCCCCAGGGTCACGTAGAACTACGTGTTCTAAAGGCCACCCTCGGGTTAATGGATGCACTGCCACAGAATGCCCCACTGCTCAAAAACATGACATGGCCCCACGTCCACAACGGCCAATTAAGGTCCATGACCCGCATTGACATTATTCTAACACCAGCGAAATTCCAACCCCACATCTCCCACTTCAAGACAACAAAATTGGAATTCTCTGACCATCAACTGGTCTCGCTTACCTACCACCTACCTGTCGTGGCTGCTAAGGCCACACATTGGCACAAAATCTGCCCCCCAAGCTCAGGTCGCCAGGATTTTCCCTGTGGGTAGAAGAGGCAACTATGGCAAAAAAGTTTGTTGCACCATTTTGCGCGGACCCCATTTCCACATGGGCAACTTTCAAAGATGACACCATCCGCCACTCTCGCCATCTCTCCTCCAGAGCTCACGTGCCACATCAGCGGAAATCTCGCGCGCTCTGGCAGAATTGGAACACTTGGAGTCCAACATCCCAGTTACAGGATACAGCTCTGCATGAGGATG
The DNA here is from genome assembly GCA_022478985.1 of Massospora cicadina. NCBI lineage: Eukaryota > Fungi > Entomophthoromycota > Entomophthoromycetes > Entomophthorales > Entomophthoraceae > Massospora > Massospora cicadina. The sequence goes on along the minus strand of JAKSZP010017751.1, from coordinate 22,700 downwards.
GAAGTGGGAAGAGGCAGCTTCCCACCTCAACGCACTTGAAAGACAACACAAACATCAGGTTTGTGTTCAGTACAGGGCCACATGCATTACAAAAGGCGACAAGTGCACCGCATATTTCTTTAAAAAAAATTTGCACCACGCCAGAGCGTGGCCTGCACACAGGTGCAAAGATTGTATAATTCCATTGCGGATACACTGGCTGAAGTGGCAATCAAAATGCAACAGTATTACTCCGAATTGTACCGCTCTGACCCAATTCAGCCAGCTGAAGTGGCGGAATTTCTCAACCAAGCCCACATTCGCTCCATTTTCCAATACCTTGAAATAATGAATTTGATTACTCTGAACGAATTATGGACTACCATTCGCGGTGCACCAAACTGAAAATGGCCAGGCCCAGATGGCATTCCATATGAGTTCTACAAAAAATATTTTAAATACATATCCCCATTGCTGCTCGCCTCACTTAACCAAAGCCTGATGGAAACGCGCCTCCTACCAGGAGGACATGAGGCCTTCACTGTCACACTCTTCAAGAAAGGGGATAAGCTAGACTTGGCCAACTGGCGCCCCATTTCTCTAACAAACACAGACATTAAAATTTTAACAAAAATCATGGCTAACTGTTTAGGGGCTAAAGCATCTGCCACCATCTCCCCAGAACAATTTGGTTTCATCCCCAGAAGGTCGATTTGGGATAACGTGCACTCTGTGGCTAATGTATGTCAGTCCACAGTCTCTGGGGCACTTGTATTCTTGGACCAACAAAAGGCCTATGATAGAGTAAACTGGGAATACCTCAGGGCCTGCCTCCATCAATTCCGCCCACCCCCTCGCTTCATCAACTGGGTAATGCTGCTCATAGAATCTGCAACAATGGCAGTGCGTGGCCCTGGCTTCCTAATGGAAGTAGTCCGCCCTCAAAGGGGCTTGCGACAAGGGGACCCCCTCAGCCCACTCTTATACAACTTCAGCCTTGACCCACTACTGTAAAATGTGAATGCCCAACTCACTGGGGCCCATGTGCCAGGCCAAACCCCAGTCAAGATGATGGCATTTGCAGATGATTGTGTGGTGGGGGTGTCTAATAACAAAGATGCATGCACGCTTGAAGCCCTCATCCAGGAATATTCCCAGGTAAGCAACGTGGCACTGAACGCCTCCAAAACTGAAATCATCCTCCTTGGTCAGTTTCAGAACTGCTGGGCCCCAGCAATTAGTTCCCAACCTGGCCCATCTGCTCGCCCACGTCCTCGCCCTACTAATTCAAAACACATCGCCCCACTGGTTCTCCCCTTCGTGCCACGTCCTATCATAGGACCAGTACGCCATCTGGGCGTGTGGATGGAGGCAGGCGGATATGCATCAGCAGTAATGGAGTGCCGTAATCTGGATAACGTGACGAAGCAAATCGCCTCTCTCAGAGCCCACCCTACTTCCCTTACTGGAAGGATTGTTTTAGCCAACTCCATGCTCCTCTCCAAAGTCTGGTTTGGAGCCCATGCCATCCCCTTCTCCCCAAGCTTCTACAAATCCTTGTACGCCTTGCTGCAAGGATGGCTTTGGTCAGGCCGCCTTCCACCAGTGAAGCTAGAGGTCATGTTTGGCCCTCAACATCATGGTGGCATGGGCCTGCTTGACTTCAAAGCCCATGCCGCCAAGATCCTGGGTACCTGGATTGTGGCCATCATCACCCCTACACTCCCCTCCCAACACTGGTCCCGTGCAGCCCACCCCAACTTCTCCTGCGCCTTGGGCCTCAACAATCCATCGAACACCCACTCCCTGATGAAATACCTCGCTTTACATACATCAGCCACAGGTCCTCACGGGACTAAAACCCACTAAAAACAAATCCTCCTCTCCATGCGGAGCGCTGAGTGGAGAATTCGTATTAGTGGGCATACAACCAAAGAGGCCGCCCCTCTCCTCAGTTCACACAAGAGATACAGGGGCTACCCATCCATGATGGCGTGATCCCCATTTGGCCCCATGTCCTATCCAGGGTGGACTACCTGGACATGATGGACATTCTTATTCCACTGAGACCCAAAAAACTATCTGGAAATACGCACACCATCCTCTGTTGCAGCCTCAAGTCCGCTACCATGTGTGGCGCTGCCTGAGGCAGGTGTATCGTACAGCTGAGCGCTCTAACGCTTTACACTCATCCTGTGTTGTGTGTGGCCAGTATGAAACGCTGTTTCACCACCTGATGAAGTGCCCTACCTCCAAAGTGATATGGCGTGAGATGCAATTTCTGCTTCACCAGGATCAAACGCATCCCTTCAGTCTGTCAAGAGATATGTTTGCTTTATCAATAGCCTCCCCCCTACCACCCTCCCTCCGTGCTCTGGTGGTTGCAATCGCCTTGTGGACTATCCACACGATTGTCTTGGATGCCATCGCTGGATCCATCCCCACCCTCCCTGAAGCTGTCCACAGATTCTGGTCTCATTTGGTGGATCACTTTCAAGCGTGGATGTTTGGATACCTCCCACTGCGTCGCCAACAGCTGGTCTCTTCCTGGTTCCCAGTCTGGTTCATCAAATCAGACCCCTTCCTCCACACATGCTCAATTGTGGCTATGTCCCCTTCACACGTATCCTCCGCCTCCCCATAAGTGGCGTTCCCGCTGGCAACAAGAGATAGCATCGCTTCTCTGGGGTGCCTCCTTTGGTATTAAGTCTTAACTCTTCTGAGTCATATTCAGAAGTGTCCATCCCATGGTCGGCCTTCCCCACAATTAATTAAAAATTTAAATTTAAAATTTAAAAGGAAAACTCTTTGCTTTTATATTGCCTTCCAGAGTCCCCTTCTGCCCATGATGCCTTTTTGAGAGGGGAGGCTAAAGATGGCTATGGTCAACAAAACTGATTTGAGCAAAAATGCTCACTAAAGATAAAACCAGTCGCCGCCAAAGACCTGTGTGGGTGATAAATGATATTAAAGCACAATGTGAAGAGAGTAAACAAAAGTCTTGCTGGATAATATTACTAAGCTGAAGGATATGTTGTATTTCCGCGTCCATCTTATCCAGCTTTGAAACAATATTGGAATTGGTTAGTACCTTTTTTGTTACCACTTATTGTTTGGTAGTTATTGCGTATTGGTTACTAGTTAAATTCAATGTAAGAATTATTTTCAGATGATGCATATTAATGTTTAATAGGTTAGAATTTCCAACAATGTTATTATTATGTTTTGTTGGCTGAATATCCAATAATTGAAATCCTATCTTGGATCAATTGGGGCGAGGAGCTGACCAATTAGGGGCATTTTCTGGAGTTACCCAAGCGTGATAAAGCTTTTTCTGATTGTAGCTTGTAGGTTACCCTGGGCTAATGCAGCTTCTAACTATTAATTACTGGTATTTTGTACCTATGGATGGCTTCTATACCATATAGATTGACCTAATGGGGCTGACAGAGGCGTTGGAAGCTGCTAATTTAATGTCAGATCAGAAAGTTTAAGTTCTTGTGTGCAATTAATGCCACTTTTATTGAGGTGCCAGATTAAAATTTGAGCCAGACTAGACCATATAAGCCCCCTTATAACTTTAAAATAAGCAGTTTAGTAGGCAGTTAAATTTTTAATATTTTTAACTTATAATAAAGATTTAATTGATTAAAGCCTTTGTATAGTTTCTTAACTAATACATAAGAGTGTACAGAGGGTGGTTATCCTGGTAGGATAATTCCTGCTTCCACTCTAGTGCAGGCTTTGTTAGATACAAGTTTAAAACCTATACTGGCTAGAAAAATTCTCAGTGTGGTATATTTTAGCTAAGGTCGACCCACCTCAAATACATAATAGTCTACAAGAGTGGGTTTAAAACCGCTTATAAAGAAGACTTAACTGGATAGTTTTATCATTTAACTAGCAATCTCCTTTATTCTTGCAGCAAATTCTGAACCTGTACAGTAAAACACTCAAGAAAGTTACGCCAGGTAGCCCTCAGTTTGCCCAAAGAGTGTTCAATTAACATATGAAAACATCTGGAGCATTGTTGGGACCAAATGGAAGCACATTGAATTAGTAGATCTATACATTGTTTATGGCTTTTGTTAGCCAGTCTTGACCTGACTTCACAGGCACTTGCTGGAAGGCGATTACTAGATCAAGTTTTGAGCCTTAAATTTAAGCATACTTGAAAGATTTTAAAGGGATTAGGTATAGATTAGGGTCATAGGCGCTATTAAGTTGGCCATAGTCAACGAATGGGTGTAAGGGACTACCAGAAATTTTGTTAGATTATCAAAGGGATTGAAAATTAAAACGTTTTATAATAAACCAACCATTAGCACCATGGTAATTTACAAAGTTTCATAACTTGGTTTTCAGCATCTGTATATGGATATAAGGGGATCTACTCCCTACTAGATTAATTGTAGATGGAGGTCCAAGTCAAACTTTGAGTTTTGCAGTAGATGAATTGCTTTATTCAAATTATAGACATCTTTGTTAAGCGCGGGGATCTAGAATAAAGATAGTAAGTTAAGGTGAAATATCATCTGAAGAATACTCAAATGATGCTAAACTGCATTTCCTAATGCCAGCTGGGATTCAGAGGGATTTCACCCAAATATAGTTTTATAGTAAACACCAACATATTGCAATCTAAGTCAATGTAGACCAATTTCTGGCCTGATAAATCATCTTCAAAATTATACATAAGATATATGGAATGGCTTAAAAATTTATTCACAAAAATTTATTCCTATGTGATACAAACGTTAATGGCTAGCAAAGGGGGAAGTGACTAATTGAATTTGTGAAGCACTCATAACTGGGGATTATGTGGTAAAGGCAAGGTCTAAAGCTTTCGCCACCTTAAATCCAGTGTAATTCTATAAAGCTCTAGTATTTATCAGTGCATTTACTGATACTTTCCTTGTACACACTAAAATGTGTACTCTAAAAAATAAAAAATATTGTTTATTTAGTCATTTGTAGAGCAAACACTGGGCCTGCTTACATTTTTTTAGGTGGGGTACCCATCAATCTTTTGTTTGTATTTACAAAATAAGTTGGCATAGACGCCGCTCTTTCATTTGACAATGAAGCAGATTATTGATAAAAAGGTATAGATAGAGGGTGGACATCAGACATGTCCTCATAAGTGGAGCCATTCAGCGCTCCTTCTCATCCTGTACCATCAAAGATAACTTTTATGGAGAAACTACTGGGTCCTATGAGTTCACATCTATTAGAATAAATCCCATTAATTTTTGTGAGATATCGCCTATGAAGCAATATAAGCTAGAGTCACTAGTACTTGCATTTTACACCAGAATTTACTTAGTGAGAGTTGGTTGTTGTATTCCGAAAATTTTTTGAACTAAAAGTATTAATATATGCTCTTGTAATAAACATCCTTTCTTGTTTGTAAGTACATCTTGTCCAAAATGTGAAAACTTGTTTAATCACCCACGCTCATAAGAAGATAAGCATGATGAGACTTGCACTTGAGCCACTATGAGCTAAAATAACGTGATACAACCAAAGGAGGTGCAAACTAAGGTAAGCTGAGTAGTCGTATGGTCTTAACTATTGTATCCATTGATCTACACATCATGAAAGTTACAAGTATAGTAACCAAACTTTAGTGGTCAAATTTCTGTCCCAAAACCAAAAGGCTTAAGAATACAATATTAACATAGTTATAAAATGTTGAGGAATTTTGTTAGGGCAATATGTACCAGATGAAAATTGGGCTCTATAATTACATGTCTTACCACCTAAAGTATTAGCTACATTCTGCAAGGCACCGCTTATCCAGTAAGATTATGAGCAGTTAACGTTATAAAAGCATGGTTGTATGTAGTGTTATTTGGAAACTATTAACAAGTTCATTAGTTACTTTATGCTATAGGAATATTGGGAACTCGCGCAGATAACATTTGGTCATTTCTCTTACTAACATTTATATAAAATTTGAGGTCCATCCATAACCTTGTTTTAAATTGCAAGGGAAAGTTTTAGTCATGATGCTAATTGGGTATTTTGGGCATATATCTTATTTAAGGGTTTTGAATATAATAATACCAGCATCCTACCATTAACAGTGTGCTAGGTTTTTATAGCTGGAAATGGGGGATGGTCTTAAAATAAAGTTTTTAATAGTATAATATTTTTCTGCGCTATTATCAAATGTCAATATTGTGGGCTTCTGATGCTGTATTCATATTTGATCTATCTGAATTCATTAGTTAAATTGACCTTCTTTAGCATTATTTGCAAAGGTTACCACACTATCCTCAAATAATATAGTACTTCTCAAATGTCTTAATTCTGAGAATTTTTAACTTGAAAGAATCACTTTTATAAACTTGAAAGTGACCTAGTAATAGTTCAGAAAGAGCACACTTAGTAATTTAGTGGCCATTTGCTTTGTATAGAGCAGCCAAACTTCAACTCAACACAAACGTTTAAACTACAAGAAGGGTTATACCATTAGATAAGCCAGGCTTGATAAGTTTAACAACCTGTCATAGTTTCTTCTTACTATTTTGTATACAAAAACTATTCTACACCGTTAGATGAATCATATTGATGATGGTAAAACACCTATTGCTCCTGCAGCAAAAAGTATCAGTGATGAGGCTCAAGTTATATATTAAAATAACCCAATATACAATATGTAAAGAAACTGACTTTGGCAAATGCAGGTGCAAAAACCTGATAACCTCTAAAAAGATTAAGCAGCACAAAGCTACCAATACCACTATGGTGAAACAGCGACACAGGTCTTTTGGTATGACCTTGAAAAAACCTCTGAGGCGCTATCTGAATCAAGCTCCAGGAGACGTTGGAACAAATTCTTAAACTTAGACTTCAAGGAAAATAAAGTAAACCATAATAAGCTTTAGCCCAAATAGAAACAGCCTTTGGCCAATCATACCATACAGCAGAATATGCTCCAAATGCGTAGCATAGCTATTTATTAAAAGATAATTGGTCGCTATAATGTTTTAAAAATTAAAACTCATCCAGGGTTTATCCTCATAATCATTTGATTTCAACCGCCTATGAGTGAATTTTTGGACAGAAATGCAAATTGAATTATTATAGAATTTAGATAAAAACTAAATAATTTTAGATAACTAACAAAATAATCTAAAACACATAAAACTTCAAAGATTTTTGGAAAACTGGAAGCAAAATTGAAGAGGCACTCAACTTTAGAACTTGCAAATGATCATTATTGGAATTTTAACTAAATTATGCTTTTTCCAAAAAGTTCTGATACTAGTGATTAAATTTATCAGGGAAGGCCCCTAATTTGATTCATTAGTGTTGATAACTTTTTGATTCCTAGAAGGAAGCTCTGACTTAGAATTTTACTTTATAAGAGTTATTTAGATGGCTTTAAAGATTCCAAAGAGGAATCTCCAGTTTAGAATTATGTCAATTGAGAAAATTGATTAAGGTAATTTGATGATCAAGAATTCCATGATTTATCAGGGATGATACTTAATAGATTTACTGTACCATACTTGCAGCTGTAATTACCACAACATTAGAAAATTGAGTCGATGTATGGTCTGACTAAAAGCATTTCAAATGCTGTAGGTTGATAAATTAAAGTAAGGTTATTCTCTAGCAACCAATGCCAAGGCTTACAGGTGTGAAATCACATAAAATTTGTCACATAGGTTAATTGAATTACCAACAACTGATGCCAATGATACGTGACTTAAGTCACTAGTTATTGATGCCAATAAACACTGATAGTTTGGCATTTTAATGCCATGAGTGACCTATGTTTATATGTAAATAATATCATAATATAAGTACGTGGCTCTTGGGTTAATAAACTTTACTAGTATTTGTTTTAGTTAATAAATGCAAGAGTTGCCTATATATTTAAGTAAAACAAGGTCACATTTTACCTGAACTGGTACACGATCAGATTACACTTCCTTTCATCAAACAGGAAGCAAAGTTAGTTAATTATTAGAGCCTCGTGAGTTTGTGCAGTCTCCACTTTTAACAACCAAAAAGAATATGCCATTGCAAAAAGATACCCTGGCCTACAGAGGCATAATTGCTCAAGACAGTTAGTAATTTGAATCGCTCCAATTACTAAATGCAACACCCATGATCTTGATTGTTAAAGCTTTAATCTAGTAACTTTAGCAAATGGTCATGCACAAGTTCTCAGCAGGCTCAGAAAAAGATGGATGGACACCCAGATCCCCATTAAAATGGCAATAATCTTTAGAGCCTCACGGATCTACACCAAGAAGGTCTTGGAATGGATAGCTCACCCAATCAACCACCAAAATGCCATAGAATCTTACAGGAAGATCATATACAGGAAGATATTGTATTGGTTAATAGCCATAATAAATCTCCATGGTGCGATGGCGTTTAACAAGGTGGGCATCCCACCAAAAAAGCATAATAATCAAAAGGTTGGTATTAACCCTTAAAGAATTGTCTGATTTTTTATAATGGTTCGCAAATGTTTTATGTCACTAAACTGGGTGCAATGCAATCTAAACACAAAGGTGGCTACTAGATGGTACAACATCATGTTCTCCTCAGAGTAGGAGGTTCCTTGGATAGCAGCGGAATTTAAGATAACAGATGCCTTAAACTGCTCCTTTATGGGGATACACCCTCAGCCACAATCAATCTTAAGAATATGGGTTAACTCAAAGAAAAGAAAGTCAAATGGGTACTTTTCCTGGGATGATTCTGGAAGACGCTATTAAATGGTGCGTGAATGGTTACACCTCCATTGAGATTAATACTGATCTGTAATATAAATAGTAATGAACAAATAAAAGTGATTATTGAGCATGAGAATAACAAAGAACGCCCACATAACCCTGCATGTAAAGCGTCTCTGTTGATAAGTAAAGATCTATAGGGATTATGCCCACCAGCTGAAGTGGTGATTAAGACACATTTGAATTATTCCCAAAACAGATCAGTAGTAGGATGAGCCCAAATTTCACCACAGTCAGCTGCTGTAATGAAGGCATCAATGGCCTCAGAACTTAGTAATGAGTGTATGAAGATGGGTATCCACGTTGAGGTGATTTGAGACTGGAAGTAAGCATTCTCAGAATCATCTATGGCAGCGTCATATGTTTCTGAGAATTTTTCACCAATAGAGAGATTTTATTATAGCAAGGATGAGGTGATGGAGGAAGTGGAACATCTATCAACAACCACCAGTTGGATTAGCATCACCTTCAAATACTGGTGGTAGTGCAACATAGACTCACTTGAAACGTTACAGCTATACTTATACGCAGCATGAAGACCTAAAGCCTCATTAATCTGGCACAACTTCAGTTCTCCCCGCCTAAGTCCAGGGTTAGAAGGACCTGGAAATTGTGTGGCAATGGCTCTTAACATCCACAAATGCAGCATCCAAATTGCACCATATTCTTGCATTTCTGAGCTATGGATTCAGCTTAAAGGAGCTGATAAGCTATATTATGAAGCGCGAAACGCCACTTGAGGCTTAGGAACCAAATTGAACGAAAGACATATAGTGCTGTGATGGCTCAAAGATTAAATTGTTGTTAAACAGCACTAACAGCCAGATTGAATAATTGCATAATTTTATTAGTAGTGGTTCCTTGAACTCCAGGAGCTAAAATCCTACCACAAGAGAAAATATAAAGAATCTTCATCTTGTTGATGAGGAGAGGTGATTGGTTTTAATAAAATTTACCAGGAGCTCTATAAATACTCAATGACAGCGACAGACCCATCATTGTGAGTCTGGGGGTGCTCCCTCTCTGTTTATAAAGCGTATTTTTCCCATTACCTACAAAAAGGGTCCAAGAAGGGCAGCTGTCCCTCTTGTTTCACAGGGCGATCTCTCCCATGTGGTAGACATGAGATGGGTAACAGACTACCCTTTAAAGATCCCATCATCTGTCCCCACAATTGCTTCCGCTGAATTTTTATGGTGAAGTGAGGAAATTTGCGCTGAATTAAATGAAAGCTGACACCCCATGGACCTAAAGGTCCTTATGATGTTGATGGCAACGAGCCCTCAAAAGTAAGGTCTGGAAGCCTCAAGCCCTCATCAACAAAGTCCAATGGGCGCACACATTCAATAATAGGGTATCAAGTGCAAATTCTTGGCAACACTCACCAGTGGCATCAGGACATTGGAAAACGAAGTTGTCAGTTTGAAACCAGCCTTAATTTCATTGGGAGAAAGGCCCAATGGCTTGTACTTCCCATGGAAATGTGTCCTGTGTCAAATCTTTGGACAAACTTGCCAATGGCATTAGGCCATTGGGATATGTGGTTGTCAGGTTGAAACCTGCCTAAAAACATTGGCAACAAAGCCAAATGGCCATGTATCTTCTAATATGAATGTGCTTAATGTTGAATCTATTAATAAACTCACCAATGGCATTGGTCATTGTCAAAAGTTGCTGAAAGCTCGGAATCCTCCCCTCAAATATTAGAATCATTGTTTAATGAATTTTGCTTGACCAAATGGATGCCAAAGTGACTGGGTGTGGGTGGGTTGGATATCCCAAACCCATTTTGGCCTCTTATAACCCATATGTGAGGTGGCCATGGAGGTTTTTGCTGCCCGTCAGGCAAGCCGCCATCACTAAAGCCCTTGAAACGCAGTAAAACTGCAATTCAGGCATTCAAGGTTGAAACAACAGTGACTCAGCCCACCAACTCTTTTGACGTCAGTTCAAATTAAGTTTTGATTTCTTTCCAACCATTCAAAGTTTGCCAAGTTAGATCAAATCTTGATGGCCCTGATTCCATGCTTGTCTAAGCTATTGTCCAGATCAAAATCTATTTAAGAAATCATAACACACTGAGAAAAATGACAGTTAATTTTCTACTCTTAAAATCCATAAAAATCCTGATTCTCAAAGTCATATTTTTATTATGACAAAATTCAAATCACATAACCTAATCTCATTTCTCCCAGCTCCCAAACCCGTGGGCCCTGGGGCCATGATAGCTGGTTCGTTGCCAGGTTTTCATTCACATTTATGGCCTATTGACACTTGAGATAAAATTCCTTTCCAGCTCCATTTAACGTCGCTCAAGCAGCAGGGCCTCTGGCATTCAGGCTTGCCATTTGGGTAATTGAGTATCCAGACTTACAGGCTGGTCTAGTCCTTACTTGTCGCTCTTCTGACATAATCAACCATCCATTATTTTCTGCCATTTCCACACTTCACGTTGAGATAGGTGCCTCAGTGATTACTATCTTCCTTATGAATGTTCGATTGGTAGCTTGCCTTTGTTAAGTGTTTGGTTAATCTCAATTTTATAAGCAGCCTTGGATGGCTTTAAAGAACTTCATCATAATCAACTTGTTCCATTACCCTCTACCTTCCCCTCAGTCCACCCTCAAGATGGGATCTTCATGATTATTTTTGCTGACTTAGACTTGGGTTCTGTTCCTGACGCTGAATCAGTAACAATATTAGTCCCAGGTCATGACACCGCCCCTGCACACAAGTCAATGTGCTTGGGCTTACCTTTCCTTTCAATCTCTTGCTTGTACACAGACTTGATTTTATCTACCAAAAAACAGAATTTCTCCTACCTTTTATCACCAATGAAATTTCCATTGGGGAACACCAGGTGTCCTTTAAGGCTTTGGTTAAAACTGGAGAAGTGGGTAACTTTATGAGTCTAGAATTAGCCCACCAGCTTAAGTTTGACCTGGACTTGGGTACTTTGGTGATGGTCGCTTTGTCAACCTCCTAATCATTATACAAAGTATGGCGCACGGTATCAATCATGGCTTACCAGGCTAGCTTTTACAGTCATTTTTCAGCAATGCCTAACCTCATGTTCCCTGTAATTTTGGGATGTACTGGTGACTTCGGCAGTATGTAAGGATACCTTAAATCCAATATGTTGTCTTTCTCTAATGTCAGATGGAGGGCGAGTTTCCCTTGCTGGATACTCTTACTAAAAATCAAGGGTGTGGATTGGTCACTTCCCTTGTTTCCCCCACAGGTATCCCTTCAGATTTCCCAGAAGCATTGATGTGATATCAAAGTTTTTTGATTCCAAGAAAGCGGACAACATTCCCCACAAATGGAATTTGACTTGGGTTTATGAACAACAGTACAGGTGGTAAACATAAACTTCCCGCTATACCTGCATACAGAGGATGAGGAGACTGCCTTCAATGTGTGGTTATATGACATGCTTCAGAAGGGTTGGTTTTTCAAAGAGACATCCCCTGATGCCTCTCACATCATCTTATCCAAGAAGGCTGATGGTTCCCTTCATCCTTACGTAGATTACGGCCATCTCAACAAATTAACGATCCATAAACCCTATCCACTTCTTTTTAAAGCAAACAATTAGCCATACAATTGAAAACTCGCGCATGTTATCAATACTTGACCTAGTTAATGCCTTCAATTAGATTCATGTGAGAAGAACAGGAATGCGCTACCGTTATCTAAGCCCATATGGGGCATATTCCAATTTTGGGTGATGCCTTTTGGGCTAAAGAATGTTCCAGCCTCATTCCAAAGGATTATTATTAGTGTTTTGGGTGACCTCTGGTTCACCTGTGCAGTCGCATATATTAACAATATTTTGGTACACTCCCCTACTCATGAACAACATGAAAAGGACTTAGAGACAGTAACCACTGTCTAACATAAGGCGGGCTTATTCGTCAAACCTTTGAAATGTGTGTTTCACTAGGAGGAGGTCCCTTCTTGGGAAATTTCATCTTAAAAGCTGTGTACACAATTCCCCCCAGCAAGCTGGATGCCATTTGTAAAATGATCGACTTCAGCAACCCAAAAGCAATTGAGAAACTTCTTGGAAAATTAGCATACTCTTGAAAAGGTCTCTCCCACCCTATCCCAGCTAGCCGCCCCACTTCATCCACTCACGGGTAAGAATGTCCCCTTTCATTGGACGCCTGAGAGCCAGAGGCATTCGAGTCAATTAAAGAGGTGTTTTTGTCACCCCCATCCTAGAACATGCACCCCACCAAACCCTGTCATAGCATGCAATGCATCATCCGTTGCAGTTGGGGCTGTGTTGCTTCAGGAGCACAATAAGTTGAAACACCAAGTCGCCTTTTATCCCAATTTTTGTCCCACTTGAAAGTCCTGGGCCATCTATGATATGGATTTGGCAGCTATAGCATGGGCCTTGAACCATTGGCGGTACCTCTTACAGGGCGCTCAGCATGAGTTAACAGTGTTCATAGATCACCAAGCCCTCCTTTATTTTTGCAAGACCCAGAAGTTGACACACCTGCAGGCCCAAAACTACCGGGATTTGTGCAGTTTTAACTTCAATTAAAAGTTTGTAAAAGGAGAGTTAAATGTTCTTCCTGATTTTTAAGTCATAACCCTGCGCATTGTCCTGAAGACTCAGAGGAGGCAGATCCGATCACAGTTATTCCCATACCAAAATCTTGTCCATTGTACCTCCCGTAATTTTGGAAGCAGACTTATCTCCAAACGCACCCCTAATTTCTTAATTTTTAGCAGCACAAACGGCCTGTGCAGAAGGTGAGGATCTTCTAAAGTTATTGCCCCTTCATACTTAAAAGCATTTCTTGTATTCTCTGGCTGAGGGTCTCATTTAATTTCAGCTGCATGTTTTAGTTCCTCCCCTCCTTTTATATGAAGTGATTCAGGCATATCAAAATCTCCCGCATTTGGATATCCAGGGATTATGAAGTGTATTGACTTAATCAAGCGTACCTATAATAGGGCAGGTTTGTCAAAAGATGATCAGGAATGGATTGCAGATTATGTAACTTGTGCGCAAACCAAGTCGGGCCATTATGGCAGGAGTGGTCTTCTTCATCCCTTACAGAAGTCAGAGGGTCCATGGACATCAGTGTCCGTGGACTTCATCCTTGAACTTCCCAGTTCAAAGGGTTTACAGCTATAATTGATGGTTGTCAACTGCTTCACAAAATTTTCCCTATTCATACATTGTTCCTCCGCTATTACTTCTGAGCAAAATGCTCGTCAATTTGTGGTCATGTGTTCCCAATGTTTGGCCTCCCACAGTAAATCTTCAGTGACCACGGGCCCAGTTCACAGTGCAATTCTGGACTAAGCTTTTGGCGATCATGAAGATAAAGCCTTGTCACTCCACCGCATACCACACCCAATCCAATGGACAATTAAACGGATTAATCAGATCCTGGAACAGAATTTGCAGTGCTGCGCTGCTGCCGCTCAGAATACCTAGGATGGTGACTTTCTCTCACTCAGTTTGCATATATTAAATGGAATGCACGCCCCCACTGTTTTCCCCATAAAAGCGATCTTGGGGTACAACCACTCATTTTCAGTTGGCCCATGTTTTCTCCCAGAGGTACCAGACGCCGCTGATTATGCCCAACTTATTTGGACCATGCAGTCCTTAGTTTGGGAGAATCTAACTTAGGCTATATGCAACCACAAGCGGTTCACAGATGAGAAGTGTCTCCTAGCTCACGAAATCAAGGTGGGTTCATATGTCTTTATTGACATGCGTCATTTGTGGATGCAGGTGCCCTTGCGTAAATTTGCAATCAAATGCTCAGGTCCCCACTTGGTGGAGAAATATTTGGGCAATGGCGCTTTTCATCTGAAATTGCCACCTCACTGAAAGCAACATCCAGTCTTCCATGTGTTTAGTTGTCCCCATTCAAGGGGCCATCCACTCAGATCCAGAGCCTATTGTGATTGAGGGTGCAGGGGAGGCTGAAGTGGAAGGCATCCTGGCTTCCCGCTAATATCAGCGATCTTTCCAATATCTCATTGCGTGGAAAGGCTATCCAGCTTATGAGAACAGTTGGGTCAAGACCCAAGGTTGTGCAAAAGTCTTGGATCTAGTTGAAGTTTTTTCATGCCACCCACCCAGACGCTCCCCATCCCCCAAAGATTGCTACCTTAATGGCGATCAAGTTACCCAAAGCCCACAAAAACATGGTCCTCACTCAGTTCCCTGGTGTCGGCGCCCACCCCTTTGGCAAAAAGGGAATGGTAATGTAAGTATGGGGGAGCGCCTCTCTGTTTAGACTGCGTAAAGTTCCCATTCCCTACAAAAAGGATCTAAGAAGGGCAGCTGTCCCTCTCACCTCACTGGGCAATCTAGACCATGTGGTAGATGATCAATGAGTAGCAGCTCTTCCTTTAATGATACCACCACCTTTCCTCACAATTGCTTCTGCCAAATTTTAGTATGAGAATTGATGAAATTTGCGCTAGGATATCTGAAAGCTGACACCCCCATGCGCCTATAGGTCCTTATGATGTTGATGGCAACGAGCCCTCAAGATTTAAGGTCTGGAAGCCTCAAGCCCTTGACAACAAAGCCCAATGGGCTTTCACATTCAGTAAGTGGATTATCGAGTGTCAACTCTTTGGCAACACACACCAGTGGCATCGGGCCATTGGAAAATGAAGTTTTCAGTTTAAAAACTGCCTTAAAAACATTGAGAGAAAAGCTCTAATGGGCGTGTACCTCTTAAGAAGAATGTGTCCAGTGTTTAACCTCGGCCAAACTCGCCAATGGCATCAGGTCATTGGGAAATGTGGTTGCTGGTTCAAAACCTGCCTCAGATATTTCAGGAACAAAGCCTGACAGGAATGTACCTTCTAATATGCATGTGCTTAATGTTGAATCTACAGCAATACTCGTCAATGGCATTGGGTTATCATCAAAAGTTTCTAACAGCTATTCCTCTACTCAAATATTATATTTCTCCTTTGATAAATTTTGCTTGGATGAACAGATGACAAAGTGACTGGGCGCGGAAGGTTTGGTATCCCAAACGCATTTTTGACCACTAGGGACTGCCACTATGTGGGGTGGCCATGGGAGGTTCCTGTTGACCGTCATACGAAACGCCATTGCACTAGCCATCAGAAATGTGGTAAAACCATAATTGGGACATCAAGATCAAACTGACAGCATCTCAGTTCACCACTGGTTCCTTTGATGTCAATTCATAATAAGATTATTTTTCCCTCTCTCAAAGTACGCTGGGTTAGGTCTTATATTAAAGGGCCCCAATTTCATATTTTAAGATATTCTCCAAATCAGTCATCTATCTATAGCACTCATAAAACACTGAGAAAATTAATGTTTGATTTTTGATTTTAAAATCCAATAAAAATCCCGTTTCTCAAAGTCATTCTTTTTAATATGAAGAAATTTAAAGCACCTACCCAAACCTCATTTTAACCAGCTCCCAAACCCGCGGGCCCTAATGCTGTGATAGCCTAGTTTGTTGTCAGGTTTTTATTAACATTTATGGCTTATTGCACTCGATGGAGAAGTCTTTTCTAACTTCGTTTATTGTCAATCAAGCAGAAGTGCCACTGGCCTTTGAATTGCCATTTGGGTGCTTGAGCATCCAGACTGGCAGGATGGTCTAACCTTTACTTGCCGCTCTCCTGACAATAATTAAGTTCTGGAATGAGGATAGTTTGTGTTTTTTTAGTACTAGATGGTGATAGTTTGTGTTTTTATTCTGGGTAGACTAGACCAAAAGTGCCTAATGGAAGTCTTTATCAAATATAAATATTTGTAGCTTCCAATGGAGCTGATATGCTACCCAGATCATACTGCAAAATGGGTAATCTTCCACAGCCTCCCTATTGATAAGGATATAATTAGGTCCACAGAATGATCCATATGGGCCTAACATACTATAAAGAGTTACTCATGGTTTGGCAAGCTGGCGTTATGTATATTATCAAATGCCTTTGCCCCCTAAACAATCAAATACTCATATGGGCCAGCGATATGGATGAAAGAAAATATAAGCCTTACTTATATACATCCGCATCCACAATCTTCACAAAGTAGCTTATGTAGAGAAGGAAGAAGCTAAGCAGGTATGTCACTGCTAGTATAAAACCACCCACATTATGGCCCAATGCCATCAAAGAAAAGGCAATATTCTCTTTAAATATAATTATGATACTATTGTCAGGAACACCAAAGTTGATAAAACCCTTTATCTGACCCTTGGCCAAAGAAAAGCTTCTGTATAACCTTACTGAGATCACAAACATTAAAGGACAACAACAATGAATGGAAAGATCTCAAATGGACTTAGTGAATTTAAAAGGCGAAGTGCCTAAAGTGGAATATGAGCCTTATAAAACCTGCACCCTGAGTCTTATGCATTAAATAAGGGAACAAACCACAAACCTCAGAAAACACATCCCATTTTAGTGAAATGGTAAGAGAAGAAATATGAATGATGGACAAAAATATAACCTTAAAGAACAAATTTAAGTGTTGAAAAGAAAAAGCCGCCAAGAAAAATTATCCTTCTTCAATAAAAGTTCTGCTTGAACAACGATTATGCCCACCAACATGGGTAAAGGAAGATTGACCTATATTCTTGACTAAGAAAAGCGACGCCAAAATTTGATCTGCGCCTGCTGACAAGACTGATACTTACCTCCATCAGCAAAGGAACTTCCCTGACCTGTGCTTAAGCCTACCTATCTGTTTAAAGATGATAAAAAAGTCATAATGAAGGATTTTCAGCACACAAAATGGCGGCCAACAAGTTTATGGTTCATATAACCACACATACTAGTCTTATAAAATTAAACCAACTTGGAAGAAGTTCTGCTTAAAACTGAACTCAATTTTGCAACTCCATACACAACCCAAAACATACTCATACCCATGGCTTGGGTGGCCATAAAGTATCATTACAACAATAAATGCTAGAGGATGTCTAGCACTTAAATTAGGAAGAGTTATATTAACAATATATTAAATAATTTCCAGTGTAATTTATTTATAAATGGCGAAACTCAGGCATTTGGAAAACCCATTAAGCCCAAAATGGCAATAACAGCTCAAAAGAAGGAATCTATGATCTTTTAAAAAAACTGTCAAATGCTATAAACAGACCATGTCACAATTGTTACATTAAATAAGGTTTTTATAATTAAAATTTATTTAAGGTGCCACGCTGGTGGGATTCTAATTGCCAAATATTTGGCCAATCCATTAGCAAAAATATAGAAGGTGATTGAAGTTTCTCATTGCCAAAGCCTTATGAGAACAATATCTATTTTTAATTTCATTTAGAAGTTCAGACCTAGAAAGCGATAATACTAAAACAAGATCTCAACTGCTGTACCAATTCAAATCAAGATATGTTACCAAAAAGAGAGAGACCAAACAGCAAGGCCGATGATATGCTTATATACATACTAACCCTTAAGAATGAATTTGATATACCGATAAAGAGGATAAAAACTCCTCAAATTCAACTAAGAGGACTTAAATATGCTATTGTAAACTGAAAGTAGGATTATGTATGGGCTACATCTTAATTGCGTTAGACCTAAAACTTATGACCCTGGAGAGCAATGTAGTTACTAATGCTGAAAGCATTACATGATCATTCATTTGATCATAGATCTAGGAAAAATACCAAAGTGATAATATATGGTAGATATTGAGCCAATTCTAAGGGACCTAGAATGGCACCAGCTTGCAAAAGTTTCTTTATATCAAATTATTGTGATGTTGATAAGCACCCAGGGACTAAATTCCTCAACTTTTGGACTATGGTTATATAAAAGCTCAAATGATATAGTATCACCTATAAAAAATTGAAGGCAAAAATTTGAACAGCCGCCATAAAGAAGCTGAAGGATACATTAGCAACCCTCAAGTTCACATGACTGGACAATAATTATTTTGTGAATTAATTGTAAGAAGGCGCACAAGAAATAAAAGGCTCAGATCTTAAACATGATGCCAAATGTTGCAAGAATGTGACTTACCATCACCAGAGTCTGTTAGGAATAACAACTAAAGAGAACTTAGAAAAGTCTCAAGAAAATAAAGTTCAAAACTAAGATATGAAATGTAGAATAACCTAAAGACATTATATCAAACAACTTGAGAAAAATTAAAGGCAAGATCTAACAATTTAGGGCGAGCTTATCCATAGTGCCAAACCAATGAACTGGAAAAAGAGACTCTTATCCATATGGCTAAGCCATCGTTAAAGTTTTGATCAGATGAAGACAAATGAAACCTTACCTATATATAATCACCATAAAGGAAGTCAATTTATTGCTTATTGAGGAGCTATAGGTAAAGGTACTGACCCTGATATGGTGAGATCAAAAATTGCTTGATACACTTTTACAACCGCATCATGTCATAGATGGTCCGCTTATTCAACCACAGTCTAAGAACCAGACTACAGAACCCTGGAGGGCAAGATTTTGGATCGCGCTATTGCATAAGAAGGGTATACACTGCAACATTTTATAATGGTGTCAAATATTTCTGTCAAATTTCAAATTATAAAATCCTTATGAGAATAATTTCAAGTTTGATGACGTTCATGGCTTCCTGGAATTCTACAAAGCCCAAATGGGTCACAAGGGTCACACAATCTGGGATAGCATTAGATTATCCAAAAATTACTCCAGGTCTAAAGCGTATCTGAGAAATCCTACCTGATCTTATTAGACATGGAAAAAGCACATTATTAGACATCTTGAACTACCTGCTATCGGCAATGAGGGCGGTCAACATCCCTATCAACTTTGAAAGCTGTATTGACACCAAATATACAGGTATTAAATTGAAGGTTAATTGTTGCAGATAGGACAATGAAAGAGGTTAAATGTACAGGGCTTTTGCAAGTAGACCCAATGCCTCCCTTCTTTATAATTTGTGACAAACACATTTTTACAGCTTCAGAGTCAAATATAAGGTTTCTTTTTAGCTCAACTGATAGCCTTTCTAAATTCAGGCATTTTCAGATGAAATAGTAGTGGGTCTTAGCTCTTAAGGCGGCTAAAAGCAAAAATAGCTATAAAATTTTTATCAATAAGAATTGAATGGAAAAACTTAATATTTACTAGATTGTCTGAGAAATATAGGTGCTGAGAATTAGTGGTGATTAACCATACAAGATGGTTTTTAACAAATTTCTATATCAAATAAATCTATACTGCACTGCGTGAATCTTTTGTAACTTCCTAATATCACATAGACATTATCGCCACACCAAATGCATCTTTTACTAGATCAATTTCATTTTTTGGCCAAAAGGATATTCACCAATATTACCTAATTCAAACTTTATTCACATAGATCTCATTGCTGCACTGCATGCATCTTTTATCAAATCCAAACATCATATAATTCTAACCACTGCACCACCTGAATATTTTGGTAGATTGGTTCCCATTAATTTATCCGACTTTTTACCAATGGTTTTAAGTCATAATTCGATATCACATAGTTTTCACCGCTAAATCAACTGTCTTTTAGTAGATTGAGTCCTATTGTTCTGTCATTAGACACTTAATTTACCCAAATGGCTTCAAATTAATTTACCATTATGCTTTCACCCTGAACCACTTTCCATTTCCGTTCCTTCAAAAGTTATATTTGTTTAGTGCTATCTAGTCACTATCTACAGAATTGTAAAGTTTCAGGACACAGGTATCAAACTGGATAGACTCTCGAATCACTTTAGAACTTAATAGGGCTCAAACCTAGGCTACCACTCTTGCCCAACTTACTGATTTGGGCATAAACCTAGGTGATAGATGGGTAGCAACTGACCCACCTCGATTGACCTTTCCATCCATGTGCATTTCTCAGGAACAAGCTAACTGTCATCTCTAAAACTATTGAAGAATAACTTCAGTAAGACAGCCAACTTGCATAGATATTAAGTCTCCTTATCATAAGATTGTTGTATGGGCTAGACCCTCTCCCAAAGATATGTAACCAACAGGGGCGCTCTCAATAATAAGATTTTAGACCTGGGGTTATCCCAGATGAAAAACCTATAACAAAAGAATACCCTATAAGCCCAATCTTAATCAGAAAAGGTAAGCGTAAGGATTCAATCAAGTCAAGGTTGGGTAACTCCAAGGAAAAATTTGACTTTTGGAATGGGAACAGAACCCTTCTAAACAGTAAAATTGAATAAACTTCATTTGTTACATAATTGTAAAAGGCAATGAATACTCATGCAAACAAAAATAACAAATATCACAATCTTGGACATCAGTGTTTTTCTAAGCTTCTCCTTATCTGCCTATCTATAAATCTAGCACTTTTCTAATGGTAGGATTAGGTTATCTTTTCAATAACATCTTTTATATTCATCCTTATCCAAAAAACTTTTATTTATCTATATTTATATATACTTAATTAAAAATTTGCAACTCCCATTATGATAAAAGTTGTAGGACATTTAAGACTCTAGCTTAATGCCTCTAGTTGAAGGGGGACTCTTAGTTGATAGCTGTCATGGTGCAATATGATTGGAAGAAAACTGGCCTTAATAACTGGGCGTGTTGGTTTCCAGTAATGGGTCATAATGCCAAGGGCTCAACTTCTAAAAACTTGGCAATGGGTCCACTATAGTCCTCCATTTGAAGTGAGCACTAGACAAAATTTCCTAAAGCCCCTTCCCCTTATGATAAGACTTCTTGGCTATTAATTGAGGTAACATATTGGAATTTTTTTGTTCTAATCTAATTATTCTTTTTAGATAACCACAAATAAATATGTATGGATGTCCCCCTTTTGGGTAAGGCCCCGCTAGTACCAAAAAAATTGGTAATGGAATTTTCTTAGGATTTAAATAAGAAAATTGGTTTGACAACAAATTAAAGGCCCTAAAACAATCCAGAAAACAAATGGGGCAACCTAAGGCTAAACTGGGCAGCCCCAAGCGCGGGAGAGGAAAGAAGGGTGACAACCATCTGAGGTACGCGGCTTTTATTCATTGTACAAGAGTAAAACAAAGGTTTAAGGACATAGATTGTGCATATTGCGCCACATCTGTGGCAGATCAGAAGAGCGTATTATGATTGCAGGGGTAGCAGCATGCGAAAAAAGTTGGTAAGTAAGATTGGAGGACACATTCTTAATAAGTTATTTATGGAGAGGAGTGCCATTGTATTGGTGGAACATAAAGCTCATCCATAATGTTATTGACAATTCACAGATAGTGGGGTGCATTGCCAGATTGAAAAAAATACTAAAATGTGGAGGGCGTATTCCAATGAAGGCAAACTTGGATGATTAGTTTATTAAAAAGAAACTAAAAGAGAAATTAAAATTGGCAACCTACTCTAAAGAGGGTTCGCCTTTATAGCAGTGTAGACTGCTATTTGGGATGATAATTATATAAATCTTATCACATCGTGAAAAATTTTATAGTGCAGCTCCATATCAGAGAGTCACTAAATTGATGTTACCTATCTTGGACATATTTATCAAGAATGATGAGATGATGTCACTAGTTTCGCAAGATCATATTCAATTGAGGAAATTAATTAAGCTTCATTTTTAACAGACTAAGTGATCTGTAAATTCAAACCGTAATTTGAACTACTATCAATAGCCAAATATGACTTAATAGACATTCTGGTATTATATGGGAAATTGGGTGAGCTTGTGTGATTTTTAAGTCTGCAGTGAACATGAAATATTTGGGGTGAGCTCTTGGGTTCTGCCAAGTTCCTATAGACAGAACCACCCCTCTGAATAACTCTTCATCTATTTATACTCAAGTAGAAGAGGAAACAGTGAGCATAGAGGGAGGATCCTTGGGTCCAAGTCAATAACCTGTTGCTCATCTACATCGTGTGCTAGTTCACTGATCTTAGAAAGGGCTTTGGTGGGAGTCTGGGCCCTTTATTTCTCCTGTATGGGCGTTGATCACTATCCTA
>JAKSZP010017750.1:0-42988 GCA_022478985.1 Massospora cicadina | reverse complement strand
CAATATACCGATTCCATTAAAAACATATAAAATTTTAACTTGTTGCATATAGAACTTTTTATTTTACTATGAAAATTAAAAATCTGGCTTCGAGGTGCACACGGACCCCCTCCCGTCCACCTATAGCCAAATTTTCAGAGCTCTACATGCTCTAGTTTTGGCTGGGCATCGTGCACACACAAACACACACTTGCTTTTATATATATAGAAGACGTCAAATTGGTGACCATCAGGTTACAAACTAGATCTTTAAGTGATGGAACAGGGATCCGTCTTCTCATCTGCTCAACCATAGATAGCTCCGATAGGTAGGTGATCTGGTATGGAAGTTGTTCCCATATGCCTATATCCTCTTCCTCATTAGTGTAAGGTTTGGTATGGGGCAGAGTGGTTAGCAGACCTATCCGCCAGCACCTTAGTTTATAAAATATAGAGTGACTTAATTGCCTTACTCTGCTGTTCACATCAACCTTAACTTACAGTGGTAGGAACTTTAACTATCTAGGATCGGCGCTCAGCCCACTCCATACAGTTAAACTTAACGGGATCGTGACATCTAGGGAGCCTATACCACCGACCCAGCATAATGGGTTACCATCTCATCAATCTATAAGGCTGCATTGATAATCATTAAGAGGTGGGCTGCCACTACAGCCGCCCAAGCTCAAAGTATTGGGGGATACTTCCACCGCTAAACTTTTTTACAGATAGTTTTAAAAATTACAACGTCTGGTAGCTAGCTTCAAAATACCCTTATCTTTTGGGGACTCGATTTATAATCAGAAATAAGCTGGTATCACCGATACAGAGGCTAACCTAAAAGTTCCACCCCTAAAACTCGAGGGAAGCTGGGGGATGAACATGGTCGCCCTATATCTAAAGGGCTACAAGTTTTAAGTAGGGTGGCCCTTATATCAAATCCTTTAAGGTGGACGCGTATCATATATATATATATATATTGTAGAGGTCATCTAACATTTTATACGGGGTTGCGATATATAGGCTAGGTTGGGGTTTTAAAAGGGGTAAGCGATTATGATAATACGGCTAGCGTACCGGTAGGATTTAGATAGTCAAAACCTAGGCCAACCAAGAACTTTAAAAGCCAGTTGAAAAGCTGGTAAAGGGCGTAACTAACCTACACCCTAAAATTGAGCCGAGTGGAACTTTGGCGTAATAGCCGGCACCCGAAATCGAAGACGTTCGAGGGGGTCATTAACCCCCGGTTGGATCTTGACTACCACCTGAGCATTAACCTAACCTTCCAACCTACCTGACCCAAGGTCCTAGGTTAGATAGCAGACTATAGACGTTATTCATGGACCTAGAATCCCCGAACCCCTGGTTGGCGTATAAACTAAACCCTCACCCTCAAAGATCTATACCACCAGTTGTTAAACCAACCTAACCCATCCAAACCAAAGTTGATTCGGGGCACCTTCCTCCAAATTCCCATTACTCTTCAACCACTTCCAATAGGGCGATAGGTACCCCAAACCATATAGGGCTGGTGCTGAGTAACGTCGTACGCATAAGATAAAATAGACCTTGGCTTACCCAACTTAAAGCCACCCTACTTCAACTAGCCACCCTAGACCCCTTGGTAACCTAACCTATAATGATACGCTTTAAAACCCTTCTTAAAAACTTGGGGTCAAGGGAACCTCTTACCACCCTCGAAATATAACCCATACCTCTGAACCTTAAACACTTTACCGATAAGCTATAACGTGCTCTTAAAACGTCTACCTTAACTTGGACTCGATGACTTTCATCCCGCCAACTTTTAAAGCCCAACAAAATTTCGATAGTAGATTACCGTTACCCGATTTAAAACCCCTCAAGTTGATGGGTGGTTCGGAGCCTTTCAGTTTAGCCTTATACGGCACAAAACCCACCCTACGGTTACTTCACCCTCCGGCCACCTATAGATTTGTATAAATTGATCACGTATCCACCTAGTTCATCTTAACCTTGGTAGTAAACCTCCCAGGTAAACCTAAAGGAAGGTGGGCGTACGTGGGTACCCGGCTGCACCACTTTATAGAACTTCCTCAGTACGAGGTTTAAACCCTCAAGGGGCCGTAGTAAACCATAGTTTAAGGGGGGTACTTACCCCCGCCTAGAAACCCTATAGATCGAACTTTCAACTACCCAAACTTCCAAGCGGGAAGGTTGGGGAGTGTGGGATCCGCCAATGGATGCCACAAATAATTTCTCATAGTGAGAATCTTACTTTTTAATAAAAGTATAAAATAATATTTTATTATAGTTTTTATGTTTATCATTATTTTAAGCAGGCAAAACCAGGAAAAGGTCCTTTTCTCAATACTAGTTTTTCCTATTTAAACTAGTTTGGATTTTGAGACCATCGATATTTGAGGCAAAAGAATATAAAGCTCAGTTATCTAAATTAGGTAATATAGGCTTTTGGCCTATCAGATTGAAGATAAAATTTTTGAGGCAAAACCAACCCATGCGGTAATGATTTGATAAATTGTATCCAATCATCAATGAATAAAATCTTTTCACCTCGGTGGTAGTCAAACTCATGTGGTAATGATTGGTTAATTTTTACCCTATCATTGAGTAAAATCTTTGCACCTTGGCGGTGGTTAGACTCAGATAGTAATGACTGGTTAACTCACCCAATCATCAACGGGTAAAATCTTCTTGCCTCACGGAGGTTCAGATCCATACGATATTGAACTCCTCAAATTTGACCGAGAAGTCAGAGTAATCCTATTATTAGTATTTACCTTTTTAAGCCAATTTTTGTGATAAATTATATTTTTCTGATAGTTAGGATTCCACTGAGAATCTGCTAAGGTCTTTTCACTATAAGTACTCATATCATTAATAGCCACAATATTATTTGAGGATCAGGTGGGAGATGAGCCAATCATGGTAGCAGATTTGGGAGCCCTAATACCTCCAACATTCTTTTTCTTAAGTCAAGAAAGAGAATATCCAATATTGCCCCCCTCAAGAATATTAGGAGGGGTGTAGGGTCATAAGAAGTGGCCATATACCTGTATTATGATAATTCTTGTAGCCAAAGACTTTATGGAATACTCATTTCTTCTCTTATATATAATGATAAATAGCCCCTCCCAGTTTGATCCAAGTTTGCCACTTCAGGGAGTTGTGCAATTGCAGTAATATAAAACCCTATCCAACACTTGGTAAGAGGGTAGAGGAGCTCAGAGCTCATTGGCAGCTTGACCTTTTTTAGTCACTGTTTTTGCTTGGCTAGACTTTCTAGCATTTAATTCTTCATCCTCTTTTTTCTTTAAAAGAACAGTTCCCTTCCATTGAAATTCATCAGCTCCCTCATTTGCCTTATGCAACTGCTTCATTTTTCCATTGGGAAGTAGCTTTTGGGCTTTCTTTTCTTTGTCATAATAACTATGGGGGCCACACGTAAGTTTGGAATCTACATCCTTAGTACATGAAGGTTTAGACCAAGGTCTGCAAGGGGTAGCATTCTTGGAAGAGCGATTCTCTTGAACCTTGGAATGAGAAATGGCTGCCTCCATGGGCTTAGAAGTAGACTTCTCTTTTTAAGCTGTACTTTTGGAGCCTGAACTTCTCCTTCAAAGTCAGCCTCACTTAAGAGATTGAGGGGTTTTGGGATGTGACTTTTGAGTCAACCACTCGTTGTTCACCATTGCTAGCCTCCACTGTATCATGCGATTTCTTAGTGTTGCACCCGTAGGTGACATAAGTCAAAGTGGAAGAGGGGTGTTCTTCATTGGATAAAACTAATGGAATGTTGTAGTTCATTAAAGATAGGGTCCCTTGCCTCATGTTGATGATGCCTTCATACTCAATCATAAACTGAGTACCTATAAGCATCTCATAATCACTATTATCCAAAGCCACTGCAGAGGCTGATAGAATAAACTTCCCAATATGAATGGGAAGGGCTGAGTAAGCACCCAGTGCATGGGTGTTATTAGGACCGGTGGTTCCAAAGTCTTGGTTGTACTCCAAGTCAGGTGCAAGTTGGATCTTTTTCATCAACTTGGAGGAGATGATGTTCACTGGGGAGCCAGTATCTAAGATAGCCATCACCCAAACTTTTTGGATGACCACTTCAACCTTCATGAGTATCCCCCCAAAAGTGGGTGATAGCACTAAGACCTCCTTAAGATGGTGGTTGGAGGCTAATTTGCTTATGGTCTCAGGGTAATTTTCCTTGAGGGACTTCATGGTATGGCCATGCTGGATAGGGCAAATGAGGTGAAACAACACCTCATCGGCATCAATGGCAGTATCAATATTGATTTTTTCCTCTAGAACTTGATGGAGGTAAGTGTCCTCAGGTATGGTGGCTTCATCTACCTTCCAGCGTTTAGGTGTTCAGGGACCTCCACTTCCATGGGAGTGCCCAACAAATAGTACCCAACATTATTGTAACCCCCTCAGAGTTGACCTCAGGGGTATTTTCAACCATGGGCAAGGTTGTAATTGAAATGGGGGAGACAGCCATGAGAGGTGGGGTAATTAGCTTTGCTTTAACCGGTATTTTTTCAACCCCAGTAGTTCTGGAGGATATACCCTTAAAGCGTGCACCTATTGACCGAGCTGAAGGGGAAACCACAGTAGGGATCTCTGCTTTGCATGAATGAAGGATGTCTGGTTTAAGTTGCACTGAAGTTGCAGGTTTGGTGGGGAGAATAGGCACAGGTGGCCTCACCTCCAATGGTTCAACAGGCTGCAGCTCCTCTAAAGGAATATGGGCGACATCTAACAAAGCCTCTTTTATGCCTTGGAAGGTTGTAAGGTGGCGTTTCACCAATATGATATGCCTGGCGACAGAGGGTTGTGAAGCTAACCCTGTTAAGATGGCAGCAACAGTGTCATCCAAGGTAAGCAGGTTAGACGTAGCCAACCTTTGAGCAGTGAGGTAGAACTGCTCAGCAAAACTAAAGAGGGTTTCACCCTTGTACATGGTAAGGCGCAAGAAAGCCTGTTTTTTCCTGTGTAAGCTCTGCTTGGATCTGAATTCAGCTAAGAGGGCCTTCTTATCATCTGTCCATATGTGCTGAGAATCTAGGTGAGGAACGATCAGCTCTTGGGCTTTGTGGCTTAAACAGGGAAGGATGTACTGAACTTTCTGTTTGTCAGTGGTGCCATCCATTGCAGCTTCATAAACATACAGAAAGGAAGCAATGCTCCCTTCACCCAGGATGTATCTATCCTTTATGGGTAGTTTGAACGGCCGTTGCTCTAGCTCTTTGAGACAGGAGAAAGAGCTGGCTAGTTTCTTCTCAAGAGCAACTAACCATAATTCAGAAGAGCTGCTCACGTTGACAGCCTCCATTGCCTTGATACTTTATTAAAGTATTCAGGGGATTTGACCCCTGTAGTGAGCACCAGTTTGTGGGATCCGCCAATGGATGCCACAAATAATTTCTCATAGTGAGAATCTTACTTTTTAATAAAAGTATAAAATAATATTTTATTATAGTTTTTATGTTTTTTATTATTTTAAGCGGGCAAAACCAGGAAAAGGTCCTTTTCTTGATACTAGTTTTTACTATTTAAACTAGTTCAGATTTTGAGACCATCAATATTTGAGGCAAAAGAATGTGAAACTTAACCATATAGTACTAAAAAAAGAATGTGAAGCTCAGTTATCTAAATTAGGTAATATAGGATTTCAGCCTATCAGATCAAAGATAAAATTTTTGAGGCAAAACTGACCCGTGCAGTAACAATTTGATGAATTGTATCCAATCATCAATGAATAAAATCTTTTCACCTCAGTGGTGGTCAAACTCATGTGGTAATGATTGGTTAATTTTTACCCTATCATCATCAAGTAAAATCTTTGCACCTCAGTGGTGGTTAGACTTGGATGGTAATGATTGGTTAACTCACACCCAATCATTGATGGATAAAATCTTCTTGCCACACGGAGGTTCAGATCTGTGTGATATTGAACTCCTTGAATTTGACCAAGAAGTCAGAGTAATCCTATTTTACTAGTATTCATCTTTTAAGCCAATTTTTGTGATAAATTGTGTTTTTCTGATGGTTAGGATTCCACTGAGAATCCGCTAAGGTCTTTTTGCTGTGAGTACTCATATCATTAATAGCTACAATATTATTTGAGGATTGGGTGGGAGATGAGCCAATCATGGTAGCAGATTTGGGAGCCCTAATATCTCCAGCATTCTTTTTCTTAAGTTGAGAAAGAGAATGTCCAACAAGAGGGTAAATTGATCGCCCTGGGTGGCATTTAACCATAATTAAACCCCAGTTAACAGCACGTATAAGTTTTTTAAAAGGTGGGTATAAAGTTGTAGTCAAGTTTTTTAGGATGCCAGCACGTAAATGTATAGCTGGCTGGTATGAGTGTTGTAAATAGTTTGACCAACTATCAGTTTATATCTAGTTATATAATCAACTAACCTTTAGATAGAGGATTTGATCCTGGCTTAGTAATTGGTAGGGCACGCTGCCTAGGTTTTTATATGGAGATGATACATTACCATTGTACTGTTAATCAAATCCTTAAATCCCCACCAACAATTCTCATTTCCTTATATTATTGACCCCAGCGCTGTAGCTTCAATCTGTCATTCACCTCTCATTTTAGATCAGCATCAACATACCTTTTACCCCACGTCAGCTTAAAATATATTTAATAGGGTCTATTATGATTATTATGGTCAGCTGTCAGTGATTTGAGTACCTTTGGTGGAATTTGGATACTTTGGTGTAACGATCTTATATGAAAATACCCTCCAATCATATTCACTTTCTCCCCAGAGTAATTGATAGATTCCACCAACATTTACCCCAATCTTAATGGCTGCTTAGTAACCACAAAATACCGATGAGAACTCTGGGAGAGAGGTTATCTGCATGAGCTTACCATTTGGAATGGGGTCTTTTTGCCTTAGTAGATAGTTTTCATCTCTACTAGTTATTTGGTGAGTGAGCGTAAAAACCACTGTCAATACCAAATACTATGGGAGCTTCCTCTTGTTAAATGAATGAAAGCCCTATTTCAGATGTAAAGGTTTTAGTAGTTATTTTTACCCAGATTACTGTCTTCAAACAGTATCTGGTATTGTTTGTGCAAACCTAGTTTATTAGAAATTGACGCCTAAGCACCAGGTTTAACAGTGGTGCTCACTACAGGGGGCACAACTGGTACCCTATACTAGACCAGAATATCTAAACGTGGCTCCAAATATTTTATTGGTTACCCTGCACAAGTTATGGACTCAAAAATGGCTACTCCCCCAAGCCAGCATAAATTTGGTCCACCAGCTCAGTTTTAGAGCAAATGAGTAAATGGGGTTTTGTATTGGGCCCAGATGAGGTAGTACCTCTGAACTTTCAGGTGTCCACTTTAAAGCTATCATGGAGATTCCCTCACTCCACCTTGGCAGCTTTATGCAGAACATGTGTAGCTATTGTTGAGTCTGATGGTACAATTCTTATTGCAAACTTTAGCCCATTTACAAACTCAGGAGATTGATGTGTTAATAACCCTCCTCACCGCTGTTAATCTGAAGCTTGAAGTGGTTGGATAGCAGATTGTGGTGGAACACCATTTTTCTGTGATATTTAACAACTTATCCACAAATTTACCTCCTGTTGTGCTGAATAATCAACCTCATTCAATATTGCAAAAAACAATGGCATATGAGGAGGCTTATGTTGAACCTCTATACCACCTATATCAGTAATCCAAGGCTGCTTAATAATTGCTCCTCAAACTTCTATCTTAGTAGTGAAATCTGAACTGTCATGGCTCTTGTGCCCTTGTGCAAGAAAGTGCCCAATTTCACTTAATCCAATCAGCTTACCAAAGTTTAACAAAAGTGGAAATGTACACAACTTTACTGCATTGTTTAAACTAAGTGTAAGTGGTGCCCCTGAGACTGTTAACTGTTTACTTTAATGAATTATTTTGATTATGTGATTCAGTTGTAGATAATACCTAAATTACAAAAAGTTGGGATAACCTAATGTAATGCCAAAAAAGTTTTTAAAAAAAGGGTTTGATAGCAAAATGAATGACAACATGGAAGACACTAATTTATAACTTTTCATCTAATAAGGATGAGCCAGTTACAGATTTTACTCAACAAATCCTATAGTGAGGCTCAAGTCCTATATGGAGCTGATGTGCTAAACACTTTGACGCTCAGATCGCCCTGCATCATGCCAGTGAGCTTTATATCAATTTTATTAGTTTTTAATTCCTGCTCTGAATGAGGAGAGCGATATTAACCACATGGTAAATTAATTTACATTGCTTCTCTATCTCTCTTATAGCGCCTAACCCAAGTTGATAAGAGCTCAGTGACCATATAGATAAGGTCAGCACCACAAAATCAGAACCAGTTCAGCCTTGTGGCCCCACTTCTCTAGACCTGCTATCACTCAGGTTACTTATTATCTGTGCAAAAACCTGGAGCATTATGCCAATAATTGCCCTGGGTTTATTTTTCAAACTCAAGGTTCATTCTGTAAACTCTGGAAAGAAGGAAGTTTTGGGAAAAGGATGGGCAGATTAGAACTGGAATTTTCTACTTCCACCCCCTTGACAATAATCCCACATAAGATAAAATATATGGAATCCCATTCCAGAAGCCTTTGTTTAAAGCAAATGCTCACCTTCAGCTTTACCCAAGTGATTTTGGAGGAGGTGGTGATGATTACCACCAATTCTGTAAGCAAACACCACAATGATTAACACCAGTAGTAGTGAAATCATATGTTCAACAATGGAACAGCATGAGCTCCCTGTCACCTTAAGTGATATTCCTAAGCTGTACATAGTTTAGGCGGCCATACCTGTTAGCACTTTGGAAGAAACAAACCCACTTTTGTGTGCCAACCTATAATCTTATCTAGGGCAAGCAGATGCTCTTGATGTTTAGGTAGTCAGTGAGGATGATGCATATGTGGCAGAATGCACCTACAAAGAGAGTTGATGCTAATAAACTCAAATTAAGAACTTTTGTAGACATCAGGGCCCCAATCAATATAGTGTCCACCAAACTGGTGAAAAAACTTGACTTAGCACCAGTTATTGACCATTGCAAACATTATTGTCATGGTTAAATGACATGATACTGGGCACCAACCCCAAGGATAAGGCTGGGTGGCAGGAGGCCCAGAAGGTGAAGCTTCAGGCCCTCCCTGACCTCAAGCACACATTAGACCAATGCTGGGTACAAGCCAAATATGCCCAGGTTGGTACTAGTTAGGTGCCTAACGTCCAGCCCCTTGTGTCATCCCAGGCGTTAAAATGGATGGTCTATTCAATTAACAAGGATGGCCCAATTCAGTTGATTGAGAAACAGGGTTTAAAAACCCATTCCATTTATGAAATTATGTGTCAGGTAGGATACAACTTCAATCAATTACTTGAGTGAAGTCAGTTTTGATGTATTCTACCAATTTGGATGGGAGGGTTTGCCTATTGGTGAATCAGTGCTTGGGAACACTTTGGCAGACCCCAAATTACCCTGTACAAGCTTGAATTTGATTTTTGTGACCAACATTCCTTGTTGGTTGATTTCTCACAATAAACTTTCCTCATTTTCCTGTTTTTACTTATGTTATCTCTAATGATCCTGTGCGCAGACCTCTTCAAGGAGGTCTCACACTACATTAACCATTCCATTTAAAATACAATTAAATAATCACCTAGTGCACCATTGATTTTCCCAGGTTTCCTCCAACCTGGGACATTTACCCCTTCTCCCATTGTGCACCGCGTCACTTTTGGTGGGTTATTTATTATATGGATTGCACTTCTCTTATTAAGTTATTATTGCTTCAGCACCCTCTGCTATACTCTAGTAACTTTTGAACTAATGGCCAGTTTTCTGGCGTTGGCCTTGTGCACCGTGCACTACCACACTGGGAACAGGAGATTTATAGACACTCTCCTTACATTAGTTATCAAACCACTTAGTTTTATGTGCATGAGCTTTTTCCATGTGAGACTTTTCCAAAGTGCAAACGGTGGGCACCAGATGTGGGCTTCAGCTGTGGTCAGCCACACCAATGTTTCCTCTTTTTCCCAAGGGTTGGAGCATCTCAGCGTTCTTTTGGATGCCTCCAACTAGAAAGTACCCACCCTTTGTGCTCATACCTGGTGGATATGGACACTTCTGGGTCTGAAAGTCGTGATTCCCCAACTTTCCGCTGAAGTTCACATAAACAATTTAAATAAATGGGGTTTACTTTAGCAGTATGTTTTGATGATTCCAGTGGAATTGGCGCAGACAGCCTGGGGGTGTTGGCCTTGGATAACGGTGGGCGTTTCATTGATGTTATGGGAACAGGGTTGTTCACATCTGAAAATGCGTTTTATAATGGAAACACTATGTATACCTCTGAACCATATTTGCTCTCTCATGGCTCAGATATGGAACCTATTCTTGTGTACCAAATCACCCCAGAAAATCCCCGTTTGACCTCTTCCATAATTTGCAGCACTCAGGAAGTTGAAAAGGAACTGCTTTTACAATATAAAAATGTCTATGCCTCTGCTGAAGATATGGTGGGATATGTGGCCTCAGTAGTAATAATGGCCAAGTATCCCTCTCCATTCTTTGATTTAAAATTATATCAGGGTGAAATGTTAATTCCAGATGAAGAGTTTGGTGATGATTTACTGGCATTTTTGGCTTTAAATAAAGACCATTCCAGGTATTTTCTACTGACTGCTACCCTTTCCTCCCCTTTAGGGAAATTCAGCACCACTATTCTGGTGGATACTTGCACCATGAAAAACTTTATGGACCAGAGCTTAGCTGACTACCTTGGGCTGAGTTACTTGCCAAGTGGTATGCTTAGGTGAGTTGCATCCCAAGGTATTCCCACTCTGAAGATTAGGGGGACAGTGAACTATCAGGTTGGCAAGTACTACTTGTCCAATCACTTCCAAGCTGTCAAATACTCTTGTACCCTATTATCTTGGTTGCAAAGTGGTGGCAGAAGTTTGATGTTAGAACCAACTTGAAAGAGAATACCCTATCCCTAACTTTAAAGAATGGTCACATATTAGTTGTTACTTTGTCAGGTGAGAATGCCCAGGGCAAATTGCCCCAAAGCTCCACCTTCACACTCTTAGCCTTGCTTCTATGCTGAATCCCACCGTGGAGGTTCCCCTACCTTCTTGTTTGGAGGGTTTAGAATCTTCTTTTGATTTTGCATCTGCTAACGCACTACCTGATTACTCTGAGTTTGATTGTGAGTTTAAGCTCACTGTGGATCTGGTGCATATTTCTTCTCCCAATTAACCATTAACTGTCCAGGAGGAAGAGGTGTTAGATGTGTGTGTGAAGGAACAGTTAGCCAAAGGTGCAATTTTTCAGCGTACCTCCCTTGTATGCTCCCCACTTCTCCTTGTTGAGAAGGCTGATGGTACTCTACGCCCATGTGTTGACTATGAAAACCTCAACAATGTCATTGTACTGGATCTACATCCCATCTCTTTAGATTCTCAGATTTCATGCTATGCGGAGAAGGCTAAGGTCTTCTCCAAGCTGGATTGCCTCAATATGTATAATCAAATTTGGATTAAAAAAGGGCAAGAGTGGTTAACCGCATATCACATACCAGGAAAAGGAATTTTTAGTTTTAGGACATGCCCTTTGGGTTTTATAATGCCCCTGCTATCTTTCAACACCACATCAATGCAGCATTGGGGGACTTGTTAGGGGTATGCGCAGTTGCCTATATAGATGATATCCTGGTGTTTTCCCCTGATCATGAGTCCCATTCAGTACACCTTTGGCAAGTGGTGGAGAGGTTAAAGACAGCCAGTTTTACTGTGAATATTAGAAAGCGTGGATTTTTTAAGTCCCAGGTCACTTTTATGGGCAACGTCATGTTTGACCAAGGACATGTGATAACTCCAGACAAGGAGAAGGCTATTTATGAGTGACCCACCCCCACCTCAGTCAAGGAATTGAGGAGCTTTTTGGGGATTTGTACATTCCTCAAGGAGTTCACACCCAATCTCTCCAAAGCGGCAGCACCCTTATATAAGGCTAGTGGTGCCAATGTGCTTCAGTGGTCCCCCCGTTTTTGAGGATGCTTTCCAAGCTGTGAAGTGCACCCTGTTGTCCACGTCTGACCTTTGCCATGTTAACCCTTCAAAAGAGTTCATTGTGTCTACTGATACCTCCAACTTCGCCATAGTGGCTGCCTTGTTACAAGTAGGTGAAGATGGGATAGAGCATCCAGTGGGATATTTTTTCTAGGAAAATGTCTTTGCCTGAGTTAAATTACGCCATTTATGACAAGGAGTTACTAGCAGTGGTGGAGGTGCTGACTTATTGGCATCACCACTTGCATGGCTCCTCCCAACCTTTCTGGGTATGTACAGACCACCATGCCTTGCTGTACTATTGCACTCCTCATGTTCTAACCTCATGGCAGACCATTGGCATGAAACCCTTGCCCAATTTGCATTCTCTTATGAGTTCACCAAGGGCAAGGATAATGGTTTGGCGGATGCTTTGAGCTGCAACCCTGCTTTAGCTTCTGATCCCAAGGAGGTAGAAGTTTATAACACACAGTTGATGATTCTGCCAAATAAAATTATGTCCCAACTTCCCTCTCCCCCAGCCAACGGGCCAGCGCTTGCACCTCTGGAAAATGTGAAAGATATAGTATGTTCAGAAAGGTAGTCCTTTCTCAGCCGCTATCAGCTGAATATACTATGGTACTTGCTAAGAGCGCTTTGAATCAAGAGGACCTATCCAGGGGTTATCACATGAAGGATGAGATGGTGTGGTTTCAGGGGCGCCTATGGGTTCCTGCTGGACCACTGCGCCTGGAAATCATCTGGGACTATCATGATGAATCACCATTGGTCATCCTGGGAAAGCAAAGATCTTGGAGTTAGTATGACGCACCTACAATTAGAAGGTCTTGCCTGCTCAGGTGGGACGGTATTGTAAAGAGTGCTTGATCTGCAACCAAATGAAACTTAATCTTCAACCTTTAGCAGGGTCGTTGGTATCAGTCCAGAAGGCTGAAGGGCCCTGGACTTCCCTATCAGTAAATTTATTGTGTAATTACCTGTCACTGATGGTTATGATGC
Source organism: Massospora cicadina (assembly GCA_022478985.1). Classification (NCBI taxonomy): domain Eukaryota; kingdom Fungi; phylum Entomophthoromycota; class Entomophthoromycetes; order Entomophthorales; family Entomophthoraceae; genus Massospora; species Massospora cicadina. The sequence continues at coordinate 29,889 of JAKSZP010017750.1, read as the reverse complement.
CATCATTGTGGTGGTGGACCAGTTTACAAAGTTCGCCCACTTTATTTCTTGCAGAACTACAATAACCATGGATGAGATGGCTAGGCTCTTCGTCACTCATGTGTTTGCGCTCCATGGGTTCCCCAAGAAATTATCAGTGACCAGGGACCCCAGTTTACCCCTGTCTTTTGGGAAGAGTTGTGTAAGACTCTTCAGATTCACCCCTGCCATTCAACTGCCTATCACCCCCAATAAAATGGGCTGACTGAATGAGTGAACCAGTGCTTGGAACAGTTCCTGCAGTGTTACACTGCCGCAGATCATTCAGATTGGGTTTCCCACCTTTCTATGGCCCAATTTAGCTACAACAACACTTTGCACTCTTCAATCAGTTGTTCCCCTTTTTTGCAAACCATGGCTTTAACCCCACTGTTACAATTCTGATATGACTGGACGATAAGCCCTTAGTTTTTTATAGCAGAATGGGTAGGATCCACCAAGTTTAATATGAGTAATAATTATTTGAGCGCCTCAAGATGTGTCAATATTGGGTTATTGGGAAATCACCTCGAATTAGGAGTTTGTGAAATTAATGAATGAAGACTTAATAAAGCCAATAAGATATGGCGAATTAAATTACTAATCCACAAGAGCTGTAGCATCTGAAGTCACTAAAATATAGAAGAGATGAGATGATCAAGAGAGGTTGTTGTTAAGTATGTTTAAGTAAGCATAATAGGAGGAATCTTTGATATTTAGTATATTAAATAAAAGAAGTTGTGGGAGCAAGTGCTCCATATTTATTTTAAAGGCTTATTCTGTTGTTTTGAGGGCAACAATCATCATATCGTTGATCCTGATTGCTCAGTGGGTCAAACCCTGTGTAAAATCCGCTGGTGTATCTATTAAAAAACCGCCAATTTTATAACACCCGCCTTTAACATGGAGCCCAGCTGTGGATCTAAAGTTGAAGCGGTGGTGGACTTTGCCAAGACTATCAAGAAGGTCCACCAAGGGGTTTCCACAAGTTTAGAGGCAGCAATGCAAGTGTATAAGGAGAACGCTGATGGTAAGCGCTGAGTGGGTCCCATGTACAAGGAAGCGGATCTCATGATTCTGGATGCTCATAACATCCCTATCAAGCAGCCATGCAAGAAGCTGGGACCTAAGAGGATTAGCCCTTACCGCGTTGTTAAAAATATGGGCCATGCCTCATACCAGCTATATCTTCCCTCTTCATTTCAGATCTTCTCTGTCTTTCATGAGAGCAAACCGATGCTGTTTGAGGGCCCCCACCAAAGACTCCTGATGCCTATCTTGTGGATGGGGCGCCAGAGTGGGAAGTGGAGGGAATAGTAGCCTCCCGCCATGTTAAAAAAAGACTTGAGTACCTGGTATCTTGGAAGGTTTTGACACTTCAGAGAACAGCTGGGTCCCAGCGCGCAACTGTGTTCATGCTCAAGATCTGATTGAAGCCTATCATAAGCGTTTCCCCAGGCCGCTGGCTCTCAACCCAAACCATCCGTTGCCACAATGAAGTTGGCCCCAGCCCACAAAAACTTTTCCCTAGAGCAAACCCCTGGAGAGGGGTTGATCCCTGTCAGGAGGAGAGGGTAATGTCATGGTTAAATGACATAATAATGGGCACCAACCCCAAGGATAAGGCTGGGCGGCAGGAGGCCTATAGTTAAAGCTTCAGGCCCTTCATGACCTCAAGCACACAGTAGACCAACGCTGGGTACAAGCCAAATATGCCAGGTTGGTACTAGTGAGGTTCCTAATGCTCAGCCCCTTTCATCAGCCCAGGCATTAAAATGGACGGTCTATTTAATTAACAAGGATGGCTCAATTCAGTTGATTGAGGAATGGGGTTACAAAACCCGTTCCATTTATAGAATTATGCATTTGGTTTGGATACAACTTCAATTGATTACTCAAGTGAAGTCAGTTTCAGTGTATTCTACCAATTCAGATTAAAAAATTTTCTATTGGTGAATTGGTGCTTGGGACCACTTTGGCAGACCCTGAATTACCCCAGCAAAGCTTAAATTTGATTTTTGTGACCAACATTCCTTGTTAGTTGATTTCTCACAATAAACCTTTCCCATTTTTCATTTTTACTTATGTTGTCTCTAATGATCCTGTGCGCGGACCTCTTCAAGGAGGTCTCACACTACATTAACCATTCCATTTTAAATACAATTCAATTATCACCTAATGCACCGTTGATTTGCCCAGGTTTCCTCCAACCTGGGACGTTTACCCCTTCTCCCATTGTGCACTGCGTCACTTTTGGTGGGTTATTTATTATATGGATTGCACTTCTCTTCTTAAGTTATTATTAATTCAGCACTCTCTGCTGGGCTCTAATAACTTTTAAACTAATGGCTAGTTCCCTGGTGTTGGCCTTGTGCACCGTGCACTACCACAATGGGAACAGTAGAGTTATAGACACTCTCCTTAAAATTATGGTACTGCAGGTCCCCAAATGGTTACTTTATTAGGTGCATATTGTCATGGACCCAGCTGATAAATATTAGACTGAGCTCCCATTCAGGGTGCATGTGCACCCAGTGGAGAGTCCAGTATGCCATGGGCACAGCAGTCTGAATGACTTGAACAATTGGGGTTCTAGTTGAAACGTGAGGGAAGAAAAACAACAACATACTGAAGGCCCCCAAAGTAAACCAAGTAATTGTGATGGGGAAACCTCAAGTCTTGTGGGGGTAACCCCCAAGGGCGAGGGAGGCAGAGAGGATGACAACTCCTCTGGGATCCATGGTTGCAGGCCTTCAGGTTTAAAAGGATAAGGTCACGAGTCAACAAAGGGCAGTACAAGGTCCACTTCATGATCAACGGTGAGAGAAGGATGAAAATGGGGCCTGCACAGATCATCAGGGCTGATCTCTCTTTGAACGGGGTGCTCCAGGCCCTTTGGGTTAGTGAAATCATTAGCAGACAGGTTGGGAAGGGGTCACAACTCTGCAAATAATTAAACAGAAGTGACCTGGCGCTGCCCCTACTGAAGAGTGGCTTTCAGATAGCCAACGGTGGAGCGGACAGCCATATTTGCAACAAAAGGGTTTGTAATAGCGGTTGACAAAGCTGATTTATCATCTGGAGCAAGCTGATTCATTAAATTTATGATGCACCGCCAGTGGCATGGTTGATCAAATAGATAATCCATTTGAAAAACATTGGAAGGAAGATCTGGTCAATGGCAAACTTCATCAGATCAATTAAAAAAAATTTGACTTATATAAATAAGGTGGATGGGGACCAAACCAAGCTGAACAAAGGTTGTGAGGTTTATTGATTTTAAAATGCAAGGAGAATAAAAAAGGAACTGACAACAGCTCTTGAGCAGGGCTGTTGCCTTAAAATAGGTAAAATTTCTTGGGAGAGAAGTTATGGGGTTGGTCATTTGGAGTTGGTGATGGAAATCGGTTGGCTGGTGGGGGTGCTTGAGAGCCTAAAAATCAAAAAAAAACTTTTATAAATTTTTTCACATTTTTGGGCTGAGCCAGGTCAACGGTGCCAATCTGAGACTTGACCACCCAAGTCAGGCTGCTCACATAATACAAACTGCAGATCCATCACAGAGAGCAGAGGCAGCTGAGTCAAGTTGTTAAATGCCCAGTTTAAAACCCAAATCAGGCTGCTTGCATGATCTGAACAGCCTGGATTTGTCCTGGAGAGCCAGGAAAGCTAGGCCAAATTGTTCAATGCCCAGTCCAGAATCTGAATCATACCTTTATTTGATTTTCTGTGCTGGCCAGTATGGACTGGCTCCTCTATCCTGGTATTCACAATGGGACTTAAGGTTGTCACAAGCAATTTTTTCAAGATTTTACAATATTTGCTAGGGGAGTGGGGAGTTTCAGGGGCCTTTCTGTGGCCCCAGGCTTGAACAACCTCTCTGAAAACCCCCTCTATCAACTCTAACAGGGTAGAGGAAGGGGAAGAGGTGGGAACAGGACATCATTGGGGGGAAGAGCAGTTCCCAGCACTTGTCTACCATATGTGACAAGTCACTCAACTCAACAGGGGGTCCACTTGGCCTTTGGGACCCCTTTTTTCTAAAGGAATGTTATAATTATGCAGAATTTCCAAGATACGCCTAAGGGTTTTTTGCAGGGTCAAGCCCACTAAACAATAAAACAGATGATATGGAGGTTGTCAGTCCTTAACACACACATAAAATAATTATAGTATAACATAATAAAAGGGAGCTATGACTCTTACAACACTTCTTTATTTAACTTTTACTATTTTCAGCGTATTCTCGCTGCTTCACTCACCCTTTCTTACTAAAACCTCCTATTTTCAATATTCTTTATTAGTACTAGATGGTCCCAACCTACTATTTTCAATATTCTTATCTCACTAATATCTCAGCAACCTTGGTCAATACTGACCCTTTTGCTTAGTAATTTGTTTCGCCATATCTCATTGGTTCTTAGAAGAGGTTACTATGTATTAAAACATGGTTGCCTTATTTGGAGGCAATCAACTCACTAATCATCATATGTCACCATCCCATTATTTGCTGTTTGTCAACATCACCCTAATTTAATGGACCAGAAAAACCCCAGTTCTGACCACCATATAAATATACATATTTGTTTGGTGCATTGACAAGCAACCAAAGCGGCCTAACCAAAAGGGGAGAGGTTTGGGGCACCAACAGCACCAAACATTCACCTCTCATTGGTTGGCTATGTAAGTCCTCTATGTGGCTGGTCTGACCCAACCACGCAAAAGCTTCCTCAAAATGGAAACACCCAAAAAGACCACGGGTATGCAATATATGCAAACCCCAAAACATCCTTTATTTTTATTCATGAACAAGAAAACAAAGGTGTCCGCTGACCAGAGCTCATCTGGGGAGCAACTGACAATGCTCCCCAGGAAAGGGACATGCTAGGGTAAGAATTCTGAAGTGAACTTTGGAATGGGCAGGCACGCCTTATAAAGACAGTACTTGGGGGCCTCACCTGAGTTATTAATTAGGCTCACACAAGCCTAATCTACAATTCAAGTGAGGCAAAACCCAGCACCTGAAACGACCAAACTAAAATGTTTTTTAAATGATTAAACTCAAATTTGTAAAATCTGAATCTGAGTTGAAATATACAATTGAGATGAATCTTGATCATTACACCTAATGCCCAATTTTAAAGCAATCTAATATACTTTTCCAACCTAATATTGCCTCATCCTAAGGCGCTCAAATAATCATAACTCATATCAGGATCAATGGATTCTACCCACTCAACCGTACTGACTTAGGGATTATCATCCAGTCATATCAGAATCATGACATTACCCTCCTTGACTGGATAATAAGTCTCCTATTGTTTATATGCCCAAAGGAACTTTGTGTGCACTCAGTTGATGATCTGACTTCTTGCGGGGTCCTTGATTGTGTAGGCGTCAACACCTGTTTTCTCAATAATTTCAATGGACCAATCCAAATACTAGCCAACTTGTGTTTCCACCCAAACCCATGCTGATCATGAAATAGCATCATATTGTCATCTTTGAACTGAGCTAGCCCGCTATGCCATACCTGGTTAGCAGCCTAATTCTTGATCTTCTTGGCTAAACTGAAGGAGTATGCTTTGGTTTTTCAGCTTGATCAACATATCCGCTAGGTTAGTCAAGTAACAGTGGGGTTCATTCCACTGGTGTCTTCCACGCATGCATAAAGCAGAGCCAGAAGGACAGGGTGTTGTCCATAGTGTAGCTGAAAGAGGCTCTTCCCCATGGTGAAATAGTAGCTAATGTTATAGGCAAAAATGGTGGTGGAAAGGAGAGACCTCCGATTAGAAGGTTGATCTGTTACCAACTTTTGGAGTATGTTCACCAAAGTTCCATTAACTCTCTCAATAATACCATTAGATTTTGGGGTGATATGGGGTCATTAGCACTCCACGGATGGCCATCAATTCATTGATATTGGGTAAAATTTTGAGATGTGAAGTTGGTTCCGTTGTCAGTAAGGATGAACTGAGGACAGCCATGTCGCTGGATTATACATTCCATCATGAATTTGGCCAATGTGACCACCCCCAAATCCTTTATTGCCCTGGCTTCAACCCATCTGGTCAAGTGGTCAATCACCACCAGAATATACTTGGACCAGTTAGCTCCCATTGATAGAGGGCCAATGACATCAAGGGTTACCATATGCCAAAAAAAATGTGGTTTTACTAACTGGTATGAAGATTTCTGGCAAAACGGCTTTTCCATTTGGCACTGATGGCAGCAGGATATTGTTTCCAGCATGTCAAAGTTCATCTTTCCCAATAATAGTGAGGGTGCAACAATTCTAATGTCTTGCACACACCACCATGTCCAACTGCCTTGTGTGCGCTCATGATAATGTTAGGCCTTTCTGAGGTTTACAGGAAGTTCACTGTTGAATTGCCAATCCACTTGTACAACTCACCACTTCACTGAGAGATATTGGCTCATATAACATTAAACGCCTTTATGACCTGCAGCGGCTCATCATTGTACTTTCCGCTGACCAGCTTGCCATATTTTATGTTGCTCAGATCCGCCATAACTGCAATTGTTGGTAGTCTTGAAAAGCAATCAGAGTTCTGGTGTTTTGCTCCCAGTTGGTGAAGGATCTCAAAGTTAAAAGCCTGCAGTTTGAGGATCCAACAGGCTAGATGCCCTTGGGGCTCCTTGAGGTTCTGCAACCAGTGTAACAAAGCATGATCCGTTACAACTTTAATCTTCACTCCATGCAAATAAACTCTAAATTGCTTATATATGTAGATCACTGCTAAGAACTCCACTCAGTTATTTTAAAGTTAAATTCATGGCAATTTAGGCTCAGACTGCAGTATGTGATGTGGTGCTCCTCACCTTCATCGTCCTTTTGGGTAAGAGCACCCCCACAGCGGAAAGGGATGCATCTGTTTGAACAATGAATTCTTTATTAAAATTGGGATAGCATAACACCGGCGCACTGATCAATGCTGTCTGAAGTGTATCAAAGGAGCATTGTTACCATTCCTTCCATCTTATTGCAGTATCTTTTTTTAATAACTCAAACAGTGGCCCTCTAATACAGCTGAAGTTAAGGATGACCTTTCAGTAGTAACTGACTATCCCCAAAAATACCTGAATGCCACGCTTACTGGTGGGCATAGTCATCTTTTGAATAGCCTCCACCTTGGCAGGTTGAGGTTTCAGCCCATTCACATCTATAAAAACCCAAAGTACTCCAGATGGTCCTTGAAAAAGTTGCATTTCTGGGGCTTAATATTGATGTTGGCCTCATCCAACCGGCGGAAGACCTCCTCCAGATAAGTTAGGTGCTTGGATAATGTACACAAGAATACATTGATGTCGTTGAGGTACATAAGGATGTATGACAGCTTCAGGTCACTGAAAATGGTATTTATGGCCTGTTGAAACATAGTTGGGGCATTACACAGCCCTTGTGGCATATGGGTCAGCTGGAAAAGCCCCTTGGATGTGATAATAGCGCATTTATCCTGTTCTGTTGCGGGAAACTCAGTTTGCCAGTAGCCTGATATCAAGTCCATCACAAAGAAGTAATAGGCTCCACCTAACCAATTAAGCACATCATTGATCCATGGCAAGGGGTTTGGGTCCTTCCTGGTGATGCTATTAAGCTTCCAATAGCGATCACTACCTTGTTGGTGCCATCCTTCTTCTTTACAATAAGAACGGTCAAAGACCACAGACTTTTTAATGGTCTGAGCATCCCTTGTTTGAGAAGCTTTTTGATCTCCTTAGTTATTACTTACTCAGCTGCTCTAGAACAGTGGATCAGCTGAGACCTGATGGGAGGATGATCCCCAGTGTCCACTTAATGGACCCCCCAAGCGCATCCTAAGTCATGATTGTCAGCAGCAAAAATCTCATTATATTTTTTGAATAAAGGTATTGCTTGATCTCGCTGTTCTTTTGATAACATTACTAAATTTTTGTGCAGTACCACTGTCATTACACTGGGATGCAAATTGATCAGTAACCCAAATTCATCCAGTGATATGAACTCATGAACCTAGAGGACCTCTTTGACAGGTATCAGGCGTACATATGCCATTATTTGGTGTCAGCGGATACACATTGGTTCATGCTGCAAATTTGCTAAAAAAAACCTTGATCTCTCTGTGTCCCAGGAGTATAATGTTTGAAGCCATGCGAGACTCAAGTGTGATTGCTGGTAAGGCCCAATTGACTTCCCCGCAGTGTCCAGCTGACACTTCTACTCAAATTTAATATTCACTCTGACTTGTTGTCCAGAAGTAATAGATATAGGGCCAGCAGCATGAAGAGGTAGCCTTGATGTTTGTATATGCTGGGGAAGGGATCAGGTCTTACTCTTCAGTCAATGGTAATGAACTGGAATCACCCCATCACTGTATGCAAGGTTAATACATTCCATGTGCACCATATTCTTTGGTACTCCACTGGAGGTAAAATGTATTGGGATCCTCTATCTTAAAATTTGAATGTCTCCTCTGTCATGTCAATGTCAGCACCAAAGTGTCACAAAAAGGTGGTTCCAATTAACAGATAATAATTACTCTTTGGTAACACTATTGCTGGGGCTACCATAACAATTGATCCAAACTGCAATGTAAGCGCGCTGTAAGCTCCTTCAGAGACCATGATATCTGCTCCAGTGGTCATATACACCATCCGGTGTTCTACATCCAGCTTTAATTTCAACTTTGCCACCAGCTTTGTGGAAATAATGTTGACTGGGGAACCTGTATCTATTATCACATGGGCTTAGGTTTTGGCTACAATAATGTCACAGTATGTACATTCTGAGTATGATGTATTTTGACTGTTTAACGCATGGACACTAAAAAACCCTCCATTCTAAAAGTAACTCAAAAACCCTTTATCAACTCTACGGTATTCTTTAATGATTTTGTTGACTGGGAAGGTGATGCTTACTCCTTGCAAGGACAGTGAATCTGAGGATGGATCCAACTTGTCAGGGAAACTTGGTCAAACATTTGACAAGCGTAAGGCTTAGGCTGCATTGTAGATCCTTTCGCTGCCATGGCATTGGCTTGCCCTTGCATCAAGATATTCACTCCTCTAACCAGCTGCTGATACAAAAATGTGTTGTTGTATGGAGGGACTTCCGCTGAATAGGATACTACAGGTTCATGTGGGACGTTTAGGGGTTGGTCTAGCGGAGATAAATATTCTTGTCTCTACTCCGCTCTGCCTTTTCCCTAATAGTACTGTTCCTGCTGTATGTGATAACCTGACAAGTGAGGCAACATCTTGCCTAGTGCCCAGGGCGGCCGCATGCAAAACAATTAACCCCATGGGGTCTGTATCCATGATCGTTGTAATATAACCCTCACCAATAATTTGATTGTGGGCAATTGACATAATTATGCACAGGTTGGTATTTGGGCAGGTGGAGGTAAGCAGGTCCAGGGTAAAAGTTGAACTGCGGAGGGTAACTCAGCGGAATCTTAACTGAACAACCAAATTTTCCTGAATAAGAAAGTTTGATGATGGCAGCAATATGCTTTTGCCCTATATTGGGTGGAGGGAAGGTCACAGATAACTGGCACAACAACTGAACAATTTTAAGCAGGAAAATGGTGTCATTCAACAATGGGGCCATGGCATTGTAAAGCTCATGATATGGCTTCACCATTAAGATTATTGCAATGCACATGTTGGACTCTAATAAAATCCCCACCCAATTAACATGTGAGCTTCCACTGTAAACAATCAGCAAACATGACGAGGGTCTCATTAAGCTTAAACTCAATGGTCAAGATCTCAGCCTTCTTCTGTGACATCTTTGTGGGTCCTCCAAACAACTGCAGCACAGTATCATTTACCTCTTGATATGAAACAGAACTGTTTGGAAGGTAACAGGTGACTTGATTGGCACTTCCAACATCCAAGGAGGATACTAACAGTTTTGCTTTACATCAATATGAGGCTCCTTCCATTGCAAACTCAAATCACCTAAGAAGCTCATGAATGTTTCTGCACAATCAAATGGAGGCAGCTTATCACTACAAACCAACTGAAAAAGCTCATCCTGCCTTTTGAGCACAGCATCCAAGGCAAGTTTGAGTTCCTTATATTTCACTGGTGTGGTATGTCACACAAATCCCCTATCAAAGCAATCCAGATATGACATGGCCGACAACTGAAGAATTTTAACATTTTTGTGTTTGATCAATGGGCCCCCTATAGTGAGCACCACTGCTATAAATTTGGTGGAATTTCTGAGATTTGCCAAAGAGTTTTTTGCAGGGTTAAGCCCACTAAACAATAAACTGGATGATATGGAGATCGTCAGTCCCTAATACACACATAAAATAGATATAGTATAAAATAATAAAAGAGAGCTATAGCTCTGACAACGCTTCTTTATTTAAATTTTACTCTTTTCAGTGGATGCTCGCTGCTCCACTTACCCTTTCTTACTAACAACCTCCTCATTTTAATCTTCTCATCTTGCTGATATCTCAGCAACCTCAGTTGATGCTGACTCTTCTGCTTGGTAATTTGTTCCACCACTTCTCATTGGTTTCAAAAGAGGTTACTATGTTTCAAATTTACAATCATCTTAATTGGAGGCTATCCACTCAAAATTCATTATACATCAACATCTATTTATTTATCATATGTCAAAATCATCCTATCACCCAATTTGGAGGTGATCTAATATACTTTTCCAACCCAATATTGCCTCATCCTAAGGCTCTCAAATAATCATAACTCATATCAGGTCAGCGGATTCTACCCATTCTGCTATACTGACTTAGGGCTTTATTGTCCAGTTATAATAGAATCACAACAAGGGCTATTGTTCCTTATCCAGTTGCAGGGGCTGGCCTTCAGGACTTATACATATAGTGCGCTGCCCCTGCAGTTTGGGCCATTAGTTTTGTCTACTCCCACTATAGTTTTATCAAGCCAAAGTTATGACTTTCTTGTCAGAACCTCATTTATGAAGACTTATGGAGTTGAAACTGATTTTGTGAAAAACACTTTGGAGATTTTAGGACAATATCTTCCCCTATACTACAATAAAATCATGAGAATATAGTGCCTATCAGACAAAAAGTTGTTAATCTTGTTTATAAGGATGGAATAGTACCACTAGGGTTGTAAGGGTGCAGGGGACAAAATCTTAACCGTCCCTATGGAGATATAGGGCTCTTAATTCCTCAGCAAGTTAGTAGTCCTTAAGGGCTTAAAAATTATAATAGGACTAATAGTTTAAGAAAAACAATAGGTTATTGAGATAGAGCCTTGAGGTATTATAGTACCTTAAGGATTAAAGTGAGAGGGAAAGAATTCAGGAAAGGCAGGTAGTGGGAACTAAGAGATAAGTACCTATAATAAGGGAAATCTCAGCACTATAACCAATATATATATAATACTACTAATATAGATAGGAATTAAATATACTCAGCTTGTAGTCACCAGTGACCATAAGATTTAAAACAACATTGAAGATTATTCTCAATAGTTTAAACTAGTAATTATAAAATATGGAAACATCATTGCCCACTTGAGTTATCAGAAACCTCATCATAATCACCAGAACAACTTAAGATGACCATATGATTGAAATTTGACATTAAACTGGTATTTTGATAAAACCCAATTGATAAGAGTATTTTAACATCCTTGGCTTTAGTCACCAAAGTCAATTTAAACCTAGATGTTTATAAATTAACTAAAAATGTTATTGTGGTGATCCAAGATGCTTTAAATTGGTCTTAACTCAATTTAATGAGAAGCCTGATTTGCATTTAATAGTAGTTGCCTATTAATAAGGTGAAACCTCTAGAAAGAGGCTTCACCCTATAAAGGGCAAATCCTGACAAGTGTAATGGATTTGTGGCTGCACTCAGCGGTTTAATCAAATTTTGAAGCCAAGGGAATTCCGCTAAAGGCCAATTGTAACTTAACCAATCTGGCAGCTTACCATTAATTGTGGGGGTTGAAATCATTCTGGAAATTCCCCTTGGATTATACAGCAAAATATTTATGTCATTTTGCCACTCTAATATCAAACCTTCATTCCATCAATTATTTTTCCTGACTATGGTGAGATTGAGATAGTGCTAGCTAAGCTATACTCAAACTATATTCAAATAAAGTAATATCAAAGTTTTGCTTTAGTACATATTTTCAGTGAAAAATTTGAAAACATTTTTGACTTTGATACTCTAAAGGAACTGATTCTGAATGATGATACCAATCTTTTGATTTGCTCTTTGGTACCATGAGAAAACTTATCCTGGCTAACTGAGGAAAAGAAGTATCAATTGTTAGCTCTTTTTGATAAACATAGCATCATTTTTGCAAAAAATGATTTTGATTTGGGCTGTGCAAATGATGTGTTGCACCAGATTGACATCAGCAACCATCTGTCAAATTGCCTTCATCCTATTAGATATTTTAAGGTGGCAGATAAGGTTGTTAATGCTAAAATTATTCCTAGATCAAAATGGAAAGTTGGTGCCCTCCAAGAGTCCTTGGGCCTCTCTGGTGTTAATCGTTAAAAAGAAGGATAGTTCCAACCATGTGGGTAATAGATTATTAAATGCTCATTAATATTACTGTCAGAAAATTGCTTTTTAAACAGTGAGCTCCACTAGTGTGCCAGGCCAACCAGTATAAAGACTGTCAAACCCTTGCTGTTTCACCTTCATTGACATACCAACCCCTACAAGTTTACATCCAACCTACCAACCCTGCATACCAATGACTTCACCTTAGTCCAATGGCCCTCTTGGGTGTGCCTCAGTAAGTCCATACCCCATCCTGGGTGGCCATGGCACTCCCGCGCTGCACTACCCTCATGGATGATGGCCATCAGAACATCATCACTGATGGCTGATTGTCAGGTTCAGTTGGTTCCTTATAGGGCTGAGGTATGGGATCTGGCAGCATTGGCCAATCCAGGTGCATCACCCTGCACCTACTTTGGGGATCTCCAGCCCCACCCCTACCCATTTTAGTGGCTCTTGATGCCTCAAATACATAGAAAAGTGAGCAAAAGAGAGATCTTTATTTGGAGGGAAGGATGACTATTTATACTCTAGTCTACTGCACCTATAAAAACCTCTCAGCCATCCAAGCTAGAACCTTAACCAATTTCAGTCATCTATGGTAGTGATTCCTTCCCATTCCACTCATCCCAATTACCAAATATTAGGTTAACTTATCCTAAACACAAGTTGCCAGTTAGCTGTATATAATTTGCTAACATAAATAAATATTTTGAGCATCCTCGGCATAAATCACCAGTACTCTAATTTGGGACAAAGAATTCATAGTCAGACAATTAATAATGAATAAATTAGCTTTTTGCTGGAAAATCTTACAATCAGCCTCATATGGCAGTTGGCATCGAGCTAAAATTCCGCCAAACTTGGGTTTGAGGCAGCAAAATCATTGTCAGATGGTTGATAATGAATATGTTAGCTTTACGCTGGAAAGTCCCACAACTACCCACAATTTGAGGTTGGCATCAAATTAGGAATCCGCTGAACCTAAATGATTAATAATATAACACTAAAATAATATCAAACAGGGTTCTTAGCCAGCAATCACACCCAACTAACTGACACCTCTAATTCTGCTATTATCAAAAGGAAGCCATCTGGTTAATTTTCTGACAATTTAAAAAAAGGATTCTTATCCTTTAACATATATTGATGATGCGCTGGACTGCCTGGGTGTCATTCAATATTTCTTAGTCATTGATTTAATTTCTGGCTACTGGAAGGTAGAGCTTCCCCCAGAGGAGCAGGAGAAATGTGCAATGATAACTGCTCAAGGTCTGTATCAACCCACTTGGATGCTGCAATGGCTGTGAAACGCACTCACAACCTTCCAGCGGACTATGGACAGAATATTGGGTGAATTAAAACTTATGTGTCCTGGTTTATCTTGATGATATAGACATTTTTTCAAAACATTTAACAAACCCTTATAGCGCTTGAAAGTGTTGTTCCACCAGCTTGCTAAAGCCAATCTTAAAATTAAGCCCAATAAGTGCAACTTTTTCAAAAAACTACTTGAATATTTGGGTTTTGTTATTGACAAACATAGCTTATGGCTTTGGCTGGCAAAGGTATAAACTATCAAATGGATGACCTAACCATGTAGTAAGCGGATATCTAAGAGTTTCTAGGAATGGTTGGATACTAATGACAGTTTGTGAAAAACTTTAGTAAAATTGATGAGCTGTTATTCCATCTTCACAAAAATGGCATGCACTACAAGTATACAGAGGATTGTCAGCTGGCTTTTGATAACCTCAGGCTGTGCCTAGCCTAAGCGCCATACTTATGTACCCCAACTTTGATAAGCCATCTTTCATTCAGACAGATACATCCCTTTTCACTGTAGGGTCTGTGCTATCTCAGTTGGATTCAGAAGGTGCTAGACACCCCATTACTTATTGCTGTCAAACGTTAGATGTACATGAATGAAACTTTATGGTTACTGAAAAAGAGTGAATAGCTATAAGCTATGCTTATAAGCAACTTCAGGGTTATATATATGGTGTGCAATTTAATGTGGTGACAGACCAGGCTTCATTGTGGTTACAAAACCTGAAAGAGCCTAAAGAATGGTTGGCTTACCAGGCCTTAAAATTACAAGCATACGATTTTGAGATTGAACACCATCCAGAGGTAAAGCATTAAAACATGGATGGCCTTTCTTGAGGCCTACTGTAGCCTTACTAGCTGATATAACTTTAAATTATTTGATAAAATGATGGGTCAGCAATATGATAACAAACCTGAAGCAGTTAATGCAAGTTGGACAAACTGAGGTTAAATACTTTTATCAAGGATGGAAAACTTTATAAAAATGTAGATGGTTAAGCTGACATATTTCCTTGGCTATTTATTGAACTGACTTAAACATTGCAGCTTACAAGCTGAAGGGGCATGGAAAGTTTAAGAAAACACTCAAACAGCTGAAAATACAATACTGTCAGAAATCCATGTCTCTTGATATTCATGAGACACTCAGCTGTTGTAGAGTGTCAAACGGAAGTGCCTTATCAAAAGGCTACATCATATCAACTAGTCAAACTCAATTTTGCTTGGCACACCATCTCCATTGATGTGATAAGCCCTTGGCCAACACCTGTGGCCAATTTAAGTATATCTTTGTTTAATTGATCACCTCACAAAATGGATGAAGGCCTAAGCAGTTAAGGACCTAGGCATGATGACCACCGCTAATTTTATTTTGAAAAACATAGTCTATATATATATGGTTGCCCCCAGTTCATTCTAACAGATAATGAGACTAACTTTAAATTCTAAATAATGACGAAACTCAATGAGCTGATGGGTATAAGAGGGTTACTGTCTAAACTTTATCACCCTGAGACTAATGGCACTGTTAAAAGAGTGAACAGTACCCTGGTAGGTTTTCATTTAAGTTTATTACTGGCAAAGCATCCAGCTGAAACCTTTTTTGCCTTTCACTGCATTTATCTATAATATTGCTTATCACTCAGCCATGGGTATTATCCTATAAGTTATTACATGGGAAGCATCCAGCTTTGACTCCACTTTTATATTTCTGCGTTGAGGAGAGCATAAGATCTAGTCAATACCTTGAGAAACTCACATGAACCTTAATTCAATTAAAAAGCTCCATAAACTCTAATGAACTGGTATAAAAAGTAAAGGCTAGGACTTACAATAACAAGGACCACTGGACTTTACCAACTTTTGGTTTAGTTAAATTAGTCTGGTATTATGATAATCAACGCTTTGGAAGGATTAGCAAGCTAGAGCACATTTGGAAAGGCCTTTTTAAGGTTATAGAAAGTATATTCACCAATGCCCACAATCTTAAGGATCCTACTGAGGGTCATCTTATCAATCCCATGCATGCTAAGTTCCTTAAACTTACCATCAGCCCTCTGGCCTTATGGCCACCGGCACTTTAAAACTTTGTGGACTCCCACTCATCTTTGCCATATGAGGTTTGGTCAAGTGGGGGGGAATGTAGATGGTTTGACCAACCATCAGTTTATATCTTTATCTAATTGTATATTCAACTAACCTTTAGATAAAGTATTTGGTTCCATCTTAGTAATTAGTAGGGCATACGGCCTAGATTTTTATATGGAGATGATACCTTATTATTGTACTGTTGATCAAATCCTTAAATCCCCACTAATGCAATTCTCATTCCCTTATATTATTGACCCCCAGCGCTGTAGTTCCAATCTGTTATTTGCCTCTCATTTCAGATCAGCATCAATATACTTTTTACCCCACATCAGCTTAATATATATGTAATAGGATCTATTATGATTATTATATCCAGCTGCCAGCAATTTGAGTACATCTGGTGGAATTTGGATACTTTGGTGTATCAATCTTATAAGAAAATACCCTCCAATCATATTCACTTGCTCCCCAGAGTAATTGGAAGGTTTTGCTGGTATTATACCAATCTTAAAGGCTGCTTAGTAACCACAAAATATACCGATGAGAACTCTGGGAGAGAGGTTATCTGGGTGAGCTTACCATTTGGAACGGGGTTTCTTTGCCTTAGTAGCTAGTTTGAATCTACCAGTAAGTTGGTGAGTGAGCATAGGAACCACCGGCAGTATAAGATACTATGGGAGATTCCTCTTGTTTTAATTAATAAAATCCCTATTTCTGATGTGAAGGTTTTAGTAGTTGTTTTTACCCAGATTACGGTCTTCAAACAGTATCTGGTATTGTTTGTGCGAACCTAGTTCATTGGAAATCGACGTCCAAGCGGTGGTTTCAACAACGGGGAAGTGGGACTTTTCCCCCTCAAAAAAAGGATGTTGCGCACAGAGGTCGGTAGGCCCAATGAAACCGCTGGCCAGATTTAGCCGATACCCAGGTAGCTGGTTAAGCTAGCTGGTTAGGCGTTGGTGCCAAGGGAAGCGGTCAAAAAGAACCCTTTTAAAACTAGGCGCGCGGCGTACTCGAAGAGGGATGGCGACCGCCGCCCGAACCCTAAGAGCTTAGGCGGGGTATCCACAAACCTATGGAAGCTTAAGGAAGCCTTCAAAAGGGATCGCTGAACCCTGACGGCTTGGGCCATCGCGGGCCCACGGTGGGCGGGGCGCCTAGCCATGCCGAGCGGCGTAACCGAATAAAAAAGTATCCGAAGTGGAATCAAACAAAAAAGTTATGCGGCTCGTTAGAGGGGACGAATCTAATATTAGTTGGGCTAGGGGGCGGTTGCGGCGTAGCTAGGCTAGGCCAAGCGCAACCCACTTTTTCGTGGGGGGTGGGGTCTAAACCGGGTCGGGGGAAAGGCTAGCGGTACGGCTCGAGCGAGATGTTGTGGAGCTTGAGGGTCTTCTCGATCAGAGTCTGGGCGAGCGTGGCCATCTGCCGGTACGTCGGGTGCGTCCTCAGATGGCCCATGGTGGCGCACCCCAGGCGCAGGACGCCCAGCAGCTTGTCGGGCTCGGGGTGCCGCTGGTAGTTGTGGATGATGAACACGATGGCGTTGGCCAAGAACTGCACCCGGTACATGTGGTAGGGCTCCTGCTTGAGGAACTCGTCGAGCTTGATCACGCGGGCGGCGGCGTTCAGCGCATTCGCGAACTCGGCCCGGAGGCTGGGCTGCGGGAAGCTGTTGGGGTTGCAGGGGCTGCGCGTAGCTTTCAGGTAGAGGGTGAAGAGGTCGTGGTAGAGCGTGTGGAACTGGACGTCCAGGTGGTGCCGGCAGAGGTTCAGCAGCTGCCGGTCGCCCCGCGACAGGTCCCGCTGCAGCAGCAGCAGCCGCAGGAGCTTCATGTGGTAGACGAACATCCTTTCGAGCTCCACCTTGAGCAGCTGTAGGTTTTTGAAGATCAGCGGGACCCCCTTGGCGTGGTGGACGATCTGGTGGCGGAACAGGTTCATGCGCTGGAAGATGAGGGCGGTGTGCGCGAGGCTGTCGGCCATGATGGAGCAGCTTAGGGTGGGGACCATGCGACGAAGCCGTCCCCGGTGCGGACCGGAGTCCCGTGGTCATTCCAGCTCAAGCCGAGCCCGGCGAGTATCGCGGCGCTGGTCTGGAACAGCTTGGGGGTGACGTGCTTGACGCACACCATGCAGTGGGTGTCCATGTTCCAGGCCTGGAGGCTATCGATAAAGAGGATGCAGCTATAAGCCAGCCGCCTCTCGAGGAGGATGTGCGGGGGAAGGCGGCCCTTGGGAGGGGGGCAGTGGAGGCCCAGGCAGTGCGCGATATCGACGATGGCGCCGTAGAAGAGGCCGGTGGAGGTGCCGCCCCAACGGTAGCTCTGAAGGCCGTTGAGGGTGACCAGGAGGGATTGGACGGTGTCGAGACTCACCTGGGTGTATGCGGCGCGCAGCCGGGTGACCAGCTGGGCCTGCAGCGAGACGCGGAAGTGCTCGGTGCAGAAGTTCTTCGGGAGCAGCACCAGCCCGCGCACCCAAACGGCCATGACCAGGAGCAGCGACCTGGGGTGCGACAGGAAGTCGCGCTCCGTGAAGAGCGGTAGGAAGGGGTTCGCGTACTCGAAGTAGGCCGAGATGGCGGGGAAGAAGGAGGGATGGTACATCAGCTCGTCCAGGGACTGGAGGCCGGTGAAGTTCTTGGGGATGGATTCATTTGAGATGACGGCGGCAAAGATGGAGAGGAAGGCGTCCATGGAGGGGGAGTTGGCGCTGGGCTTGAAGAGGCACCACACCTTGAGCATGTGCACCCAGCGGAAGTGGTACGCATCGGCGACAGGGCGCAGGGAGAACTTGGCGTGGGTGGGGGCGGCTATGACGGTGGGGTGGTAGAACTTGAAGGTGATGTTTGGCTCGGGAGGGGACGGTTTGGCGGCGGTTGAGGCTTTGGTGAGGGTGAAGGAGTTGGTGTGGGCGTAGAAGTCGGGGTGCTCGGCCATGGTCCGCTTCTTCTTGTGGACCTTGGCGTAGGTGCAGGGGATGTTGCGGCGGACGCACTGGGAGCAGCGTGGGATGGACTTGCAGCACTTGACGCGGCTCTTTGAGCAGGCATCGCAGTTCCACATGGAACGTTGTGCAGCGTGGTTATTCTGCATCGTGTGGGCTTGTGTAAGAACAGCTGTGCGAGTACATTTGGATGCCTGGTTTTTTCTGCGATTTGAGTGGAACAATCCCAGTCTCGGAAAGCATCGAAGCTCCAAAACAAAGTTGCACTTTTGGTTGAATTCGCGGAGGTTCGAATCAAACTATCCTCCAATCATATCTCTTATCCCGATCCGATGAAATCCGATGCGAGAGTATTCCTACCCGATTCCCCTATATCTAACCCCTTAAGCTATACCGAAGGATGATGACGTGGTTTTATCCCATTCGCTACATCCCCTCTAATCAATTAATCTAATCAGGTAAGCGATTAGCACCAAATACTTGAATCCGACTGAAAGCTGGCCTTACCTACGATTGGCTGGGTTGTAGATAGGGTATCATGAGCTCAATATATTGGCTCGATCTTTGGCTCGAGATAAATCAGGTGACCTTATTTAACCCTACAGATTTCCGTACTTGACAATTTCGATCCAAAAGCTTAATCGAGACCATCAACTCCATCGTTGTTTTATACAATTCCGCTTATTCGGAGCCACCTGAAGATTTTGAATACTGTACAATTTTAAATTCGGCGTACAGTTGAATTACGGAATTACAGCTTTGCCATAATTCCTTACGTCGACTGGCGTTGAAATGGTAACCGATCACCCCAGCACCCAATAAGGTACGATGGGTGAAACACGGTTTCATGAAAGGGTTTTTAATCGATAACCTATCGTTTATGAAACTTTGTCCTATAAAGAATCAATTGATAGGTTAAATAACTAAACTGTGTTTGGGTGGTTGGATGGCATCTTAAACCTATCATACCCCAAATAAATACCCTTATCCCATCTATAGGTAACGACAAAGAGTACTTTGAATAATTTATATCCAGTTTAATTCTTTTTTCCACATATCAAAAAGTAGAGGCTACATTTAGAAGGATGTCCAAAACGCTTCAATTAATAGACCCCTATGTAAGCGTACTAGTTTATTAACGGTGCATCTAATCTAGATGGTATAAGCAGAAACCTACAAGTTACGTAGAGATCGATGTTTATTAAATATCTTATGAACTACCCTATATAAAATTAAGGTGCCTGGATCTAGAGTAACTCACCCCAACTAAAGTTTGGATGCCCATCTCATCCTACCTTCCACACCGATTTGACCTGCTATAATGAGCTATCCAGTATAACTTACCCCATCTATAACTTTACAACCTTAACTTAAAATTATCGATGATGTTTATAAAGGCCCATTTCTAAAGTTAAGCTTATTCACGTAAAGGGGAGTTGACCCTCATGCTTGATATTTACTATAAAAAGCTATACGTTTGATACCTTTGTAAAGGTTTGAGGCTACCCAGATTAATATCTACATTCCACCTTACTTTTTAGATCATCAAAAATGTTACTTTGATTATAGCTTACTTGAAGCTTCGAATATAGATATGTTGACTCTCGAGAGGTTCGTTAATCACGTCATCTAAAGTTATACACTTATACCTTTTGAAATAGGCTGATGTAACTATGAAACCGATGGAGTTTAAGCTAACCTTTTAACCATGCGGTATCGTTATAGGATAATAGCATCAGTGGTCGATTCTCAACTGATCAAACTTTGTTCACGTATCATGGGTTCCAATCTATCAAATATCCTATAGAACTGGTCACCTAACCTATTAACTATAAATATAGGATTGTAGTTGAGTCTAAGTTGACCAGCTTTGTCTTCTTTCAAACTTTTTTGGCCGTCAACCTATATAGATTGACTAGAATGTAGCCTTGACTTTGCCCAAGGTTATTAATTCTACCTTTAGTTATATAGACTGAACTCCAAGTGGAACTTGGCTCCACCAAATTTTAAGCTATTGTGCTGGCCCAAATCCCTATAATTCCTTCTCTGCATTCTGCTACACCCCACCCTGCAGATGATCCCACACCCTTGCTTTCTAGCTTATGCTGCTGTTTAAGCCAAGCTAACACTGAGGTTGATGTACCTCCTGACCCCCTTCCCCTTCTGCTATGGTATTATAGCATTTTCTGTTATCTCCCTGGTTGGTGCTTAATTTTGGTTGTTTTGTTCTGTTTTAGATATTCTTTTGATTAACCATTTCATTTTGATATTACTATTATTTTTTGCTCTGTAAGCATTTTGGTATTATCCATCCCCTGGTCGGCTTACCTCAGATAAATTTGTTATACAGACAGAAGATAACTAATTTTCCCAGGGTTGCTCATAATTTTTTGAATTAATTTTATATTTTACAAGCGGAGTTGCCCGTCCTTCGCTACGGTATAGAATTTTTAGATATTTAAATTTATAAATTAGATTTTATACTATAAATAAACAATAACTATACAGCCAAATCTTATTGCTCAATCGAATCAATCAAAAACCACCAACCACTCAGCTAAACCTAACTGAACTTATCAAATCAACTAATAACTAATCACCCTCAAAACTAAACTGTGTCCAGTTGATTCGACCAAAAGCCATCAACCACTCGGCCAAACAAAATAAACCTATCGAATCAATCAATTAACACCAAACTGCTACCTAAAACATCTCTATATTTAAAATCATCGTGTACAAGACATATCTTCCAAACTACTAAATCAACTTCTACTTAACTTGCCAAAAGTATTTATTAATTAGGGGAACCAAATTAGGCAGGGGTTTTTTTAGTTATATAGACCTAACATCCAGATACCCGTGCTTCGCTACGGTATTTAGTTTATCAGATGATAAGCTCACATTGTAGCCTATAGGCTGTGCCAGCACTACTCTCGAGCCACTCAGACTAACAGCTCCACTGTTGCCCTCATGGCTGAGCTGATTATCCTAACTACTTAATCTACTTAAACTCTGATACTGATTTTTGTTGAGTTTCAAGTGAGCAATTCGGTGAATTATTGGATAATGTTCGCCAAAACTCACCCACTCACCCAAAATATATTGAACCTATCATACTCGATAGTTAGATTCGATCTTATTTGCCAATTCTCACCCACTTACCCAAATAGATTAAACTTATCAGACTCGATTAGCTTCAGGTAAGCAATTTGGTGAATTATTCAATAATGTTTGTCAATTTTCACAACTCACCCAAATAAATTGAACTTATCATACTCGAAAGTTAAAGATTCGATCTTATTTGCCAATTCTCACCCACTCACCCAAATAGATTGACCCTATCAGATTCGAAGGTTTCAGATGTCAGTCAGTCAATCAGTCAATAGGTATGTCTACGTCAGTGAAATTTTTTTAAGTAGACTAGCCGACTTACCCGTGCTTCGCTACGGTGTCTATAAAATTTCAGATTTTCAATTTAGATTTTATATTATAGATAAACAAAACCACTCAGCCAAATCTAATTGCTCAATCGAATCAACCAAAAGCCACCAATCACTCAGGTAAACCTAACTGAACTTATCAAAACAACCAATATCTAATCACCCTTAAACTAAACTGTCCGATTAATTTGACCAAAAGCCATCAACCACTCGGCCAAACAAAATAAACCTATCGATTCAATCAAATAATACCAAACTGCTACCCAAAACATCTCTATATATTTAAAATCATCGTGTACAAGACATATCTTCCAAACTACTAAATCAACTTCTACTTAACTTGCCAAAAGTATTTTATTAATTAGGTGAACCAAATTAGGTAGGGTTTTAAAATATATAAACCTAACATCCAGATACCCGTGCTTCGCTACGGTATTTAGTTTTTCAGATAATAAGCTCACATTATAGCCCATAGGCTATGTCAGCACTACTCTTGAGCCACTCGGACTAACAGCTTCGCTGTTGCCCTCGTGGCTGGTGAGCTGATTATCCTAACGACTTAATCTACTTAAACTCTAATACTGATTTTTGTTGAGTTTCAGGTGAGCAATTTGGTGCATTATTCAATGATATTTGTCAATTTTCACCCACTCGCCCAAATAGTTTGAACCCATCAGGCTCGATAATTTCAGATTCGATAAGATTCGCCAATTCTCACCTACTCACCCAAATAGATTGACCCTATCAAACTCGAAGGTTTCAGATGTCAGTCAGTCAGTAAGTCAGTCAGTGAATTTTTTTTAAGTAGATGATATTACATTATCAAGCTATTATAGATACCAACCTTAAATGTACCTTTTAAAGTACTATACTTCGAGATTTATTGATTACCTGATGATTTCAGTTAAGTATCTTAGGTTTTATATGGTGGGATTCTGTAGACCAATCTTTATAAAAAAGCAATCAGAAGGAAATAAAAAGGCTTAGCTGATGAGTGTTTAAGCTCTATAAAGGAGACTTATCAGATGAATCTAAGAGCCTTACTTATAAAACTAAATCTATCAGAAAATCTCATTGGCCTTTCAGATAAAACCTCAGGTAAATATAAGAAGGTTGAATCTAATTGTCAGATTCACAAAAAAGAGATTCAAGGATGAAGTCAAACTCAAAGGGTATTTCCGATCTAATAGTCTCAAATTTAGTTTCAGTAAATATTCAATCTGAGACCCTAATCCATCAGGTTATTAGCTCATTGACTCAAAGATGAAATCTATATTCAATTTTGGATAGTACTAACTCAATGAAGTCATTTTATTCATCATCTAGATCCAAAACATATACACTGATGCATGATTACGGTTCAGATTATACCATAAGATCTGGAGTAGAGACCCAAAGTTTGTTATCTGAAACCATCCGTAAACTATAAATAAATCTCTAACGTATCAGATAACTAACCTATGGCTATGCAATACTTTATCACATGGCAAAAGCCAACTTGAATTTATCCATGTAACCACTTATCAATTCTAATCCTATTGAGGGCTCAATAAATACTATTATATCGAACCATTTCAAGTTATCAAATATACTCTACATTTTCTTATAACCTAATGCAATATAACGGGCTAGATGACATATAGTATTTTATTTATTAAACTTTTTCAATCAATTTGATGGATTCAATCTTTAACTTAACATGAAGGTGGTGCTTCAGTCATAAGTATCACCAACTGCTCACTTGAAGCTATGCAACCTGATAAATCAATTAAATGATACTAACTACTTGGGCAAAACCATGGAACCTAACTTCTATATTAAAGCGATGGGTACCGTTTCAGTCATCGAAATACCAACCGCTTAGCTAAAATCAAATATAATAAATCAATTTTATAATACCAATTGCTTACACAAAACCATTGAATCTAATCTATAAAATCTATTATATTGTATAATTTCTATAATGTAACAGTTAGCGTTAGGCCCATCATCACATAATATAACTACTAAATTTTTTCAATCACTTTTAAACTTTTTCAACTAGTTTGACTGATTTGATTGAACCTACCAATTTCTATAGATATATAACACAGGGAAACAAAAAAATTTGTCTGGTGCATGAGATTTTTCGACTGTTTCTATGTATTTAGGCATTGGTGATTCCAAATATGAAGTCGTTATCCTGAGCATGCTCCGTTTTCAGGCAATACAGCCAAGTCAGAATCATTTCCCCTCTGCTTCATATCAATCTTGGCTTGATAGAAATTTGATAAGGCTATGAATACTGATGTTATAATTTTGGGTGGTACCATTGGGATCTGCCATAAGGGTCACACAGGTCAAACCCACTGAGCAAATGTCAGATGATATGGGGATCATCAGTCCTCTGAACAGACTGAAAAATAAGAAAATAGGAGCAATTGTCCCAACAACACTTTTATTTAATTTTTATAACTACAGAGACTCTTTGCTGTTCCACTCTTTCTCTACTGCTACCTAACTTCTTCTTTCAAAAACCCATCTCACTTATATATCAGTAGCTTTAAATGATACCATTCTTATAGCTTAGGCTATTCTATTCCTCCAATTCTCATTGGTTTCAGCTATTATTCTTTAACTCCCTATCACCCTAATTTGAGGTAATTTAAATAATACTCATTGAATGTCAACATTGTCTTATCACCTTATATGGTGGTAATCCAATAACAACCCATTATAACCCAATATCACCTCATCTCAAGGTGCTCAAATACTCATAAATATCATCCTAGTTGGCAGATTCTCACCATTCCGTCATAGCTCTTCAGGACTTATTGTCCAGCCATATCAGAATCTTGACATTACCCTCACCCCCTTTGGCTGGATGATAAGCCTACTATTGTTTATATGCTCAGAGAAACTTTGTGTGTACTCAATTAATGATTCAACCACTTGCTGGGTCTCTGATAGTATATGCATTGACACCAGTTTTCTCAATTATTTTAAATGAACCAACCCAGATGTTGGCTAGCTTGTATTTTCACCCAAACCCATGCTATTCATGGAACAAAACCATCCCACCTTCTTGGAATTGGGTCAACACACTACATTGTACCTGAATGGCAGCCCAATTTCTGATCTTTTTAGCCAAGCTAAATGAATATCTTCCATTTACAACTTTATCAATGTATCAGCTAAATTTGTCAAGTAATGGTGGGGATCCATTTAACCAGTATCTTATACACATGAATAAAGCAATTTTGGAAGAGTGGGGTACCGTCCATATAACAGTTGAAAGATGCTCTTCCTCATAGTGGAATGGCAACTGATATTATAAGCAAAGATAGCAGTAAACAGGAGGGAACTTCTATCAGAGGGTCTATCAGTTACCAGCTTCTTAAGGATGTTCACCAGCATCCCATTAACCCATTTAACCATTCTATTGGACTCAGGGTGATATGAAGTCATTAGAACTTTACAGATGCCCATGAGCTCATCCAATCTGGGGAGAATGTGCGAGTCGAAGTTAGTTCCATTATTGGTAAGGATAAACTGAGGGCAACCATGTCACTGGATAATATATTCCAAAACAAACTTGGCCACTGTGATCGCCCCCAGATACTGTATCAACTACACTTCAACCCACCTAGTCAAGTGGTCAATAGCCACCAGAATATACTTACACCAGTTGGCTCCCATTGACAGAGGCCCAATGACATCCAGGAAAACTGTATGCCAAGCAAAATGTGGTTTCAATAACCAGTATGAGGTCCTATGGTGGAATGGCTTTTACTCTTGGCACTGGTGGCAACAGGAAATAGTTTCAAGCACATTGAAGTTCATGCTTTCCAAATAATATTGAGGGCACAACAACCCTATTTTCTCGCGCACACCACCATGTACAACTGCCTTATAAGCACTCATAATAATTTCAGGCCATGTTGAGGGTCACGGGAAATTCATCATATGATTGCTGAACTGCTTGTATAGTTCCCCCTTCCATTGGAAGGTATTCACTTGCATCTCATTTAACACTTTGATCACTTGAGGTGGTTCAGCATCATATTTTCCGCTGATCATCTTCTCATACATCACATCACTGTGATTTGCTATCATGGCAATGGTTAGCAATTGAGATAAACAGTCAGTGTTCTGACGCTTGGCTTTGGTCTGTGAAGGATCTCAAAGTTATAATCCTGCAGCTTAAGAGCCTATAAGGCTAAATGCCCTTCAGACTCTTTGAGGTTCTGCAATCAATGTAACAAAGCATCATCCATTATGACTTTAAACTTTACCTCATGAAAATAGACTCCAAATTGCTTATACACATAGATCACCGCTAAGCACTCTCACTCAGTCACAGTATAATTGTGCTCATGGCAGTTCAGACTTCAGCTGCAGTATGCAACGGGATGCTCCTCTCCCTCATCATCTTTCTGAGAAAGTACCACCCCAACAGCAAAAAGGACGCATCCATATAAACAATAAACTCCCTATCAAAGTTTGGATAGTGTAGCACCAGCGCACTGGTCATCACCGTTCAAACTATATCAAAAGCATACTGATGATGTTCCACCCATTTTAATGCAGCATCCTTCTTTAACAACTCAAACAAAAATCCCTCAATAGATCTGAAGTTTGGGATGAAGCGTCAGTAGTAACCAACCATTTCCAAGAAATATCTGTATGTTGCGTTTACTATTAGGTGTAGTCATTTTTCAGATGGCCTCCACCTTGAATAGCTATGGTTTCATCCCCTTGGAGTCTACCACAAACCCCAGGTATTCCAACTGATCTTTGAAAAAGTTACATTTTTGAGGCTTAATTTTGATGTTTGCCTCAGCAAGATAGTGGAATACTGCTTCTAGATGATTGAGGTGCACCAAAATGGTTTGAGAGTAAACATTGATATCATCAAGGTATACAAGGACACATGACAGTTTCAGGTCACCGAGGATAGTGTCCATGGATCATTGTAACTTAGCTGGAGCGTTACACAGCCCTTGGGGCATACAGGTCAGTTGGTAAAGGCCTTTGGATGTGATTATGGCAAATTTCTCCTGTTCCACCATGGGTAACTAAATTTGCCAGTAACCTGATATCAAGTTCATCAATGAGAAGTAACGGGCTCCCCCTAACCAATCCAAAGCATCAATGATTTACAGCAAGGGGTATGAGTCCTTTATTGTAATACTATTGAGCTTCCAGTAATCTATTATATGCGGTTGGTGCCATCCTTCTTTTTTACAATCAGAATAGGTGAAGACCACAGACCCTTGGACGGTTCAAGCATTCCTTGCTCCATCAACTTATCAATTTCCTCAGTGACAACATCTTCCGCTGCCCTCAATTGGCAGATTGGTCAAGACCTTATGGGGAGATGATCTCCTTGTCCAATAGATGGAACACCCCCAAGCACACCTCAAATCGTGATTGATGGCAGTGAAAATCTCCTTGTACTTATGAAATAAAGCTATCAATTGGTCTTTTTATTCTTACAATAGCCATATTAAGTTATTTCATGGTACCATAGTCATTACACTAGCTGGCAACTTGACTGGCAGGCCAAATTTATCTAACAAACCAAACTCATGGACCTAAAGGACCTCCTCAATTGGATTTAAGTTTAAATACAACACTATTTGGTGTCAGCAGATTTGCATTGGTTCACTCTAGAGATTCACTAACAAAACCTTGATTTCTCCATGCCCTTGGAGTATAAGCCCTGGAGCCACATGATGTCAGGGACTGGTGTACTACTGACCTGGTTGAGGGTAGCTAACCATGAGTTAGCATAACCAAGGGGTTTAGCCCAGTATGACAAGGACACTAGAGGTGTCCAGATATAAGGAATGGTGGGTAAGCTGGTATGGGAGTTGCTTAAAGACATGGCTTTAAAAGGAGAAAGTTGGAAGGGCGTTCCTTGTAGGCTGAGGTGATAGATTGGTAATGATAACACTTTAGTAAATAAACTTAATAGTGTTTGCATTATAAGAGTAATTTTATTGACTGCAAAGATTAACCAAATGAATGCCTTGGTTTTATATACCATCCAACTTCCTGGACTTACCTAAGCTTAATTGATTTTAAACAGTGCACTATTCTTCTCTGGAGCTTATGGGATTGCAACTTGCATGTGATTTTGAAAGGCAGTGGGAATCATCTCAGTCTCATCGTAAATTCGTTTTGGTGCGATTAATTGACTGAACACTATTGCAAATAAAGTAATTTAAACGATTAATTGAATATTTTCACTATAATCATTAATTTGATAAGAAATTATTTTATCTAACTTCATCACATATCA
The DNA here is from genome assembly GCA_022478985.1 of Massospora cicadina. Lineage (NCBI taxonomy): Eukaryota > Fungi > Entomophthoromycota > Entomophthoromycetes > Entomophthorales > Entomophthoraceae > Massospora > Massospora cicadina. Next base: position 1,243 of record JAKSZP010017750.1, on the reverse strand, counting down.
TATTGATCTGACTGACAATATCTATAATCTTAGGAATTCAACTAATGTCAGGATTTACCCTGACATCATCTCCCACCAAGGCTGAAGCTACCTGCGAGGCCTTCTTCTTCCATTTATTTAATAGCCTGCCTGCATTCTTTAAGTTCTCCTCAGGCTCCCAAGTGCTCTCTTCTGCAGGTTATCCAGCCCACTTAACCAGATATTGCACTTTACCAAAGTGTGTTCTTCTCCCTTTAATAGCCTCCACCTCATACTCAGGACAGGGACCTTTAATCAGTGGTGGTGCTAGCTCTTTGACTTTCTGGTGTGGTAGGGAGATTCCTTCCTCTTTGTGCAAGAGGGAACGATGGAATACATTGTGAATTTTCCAATATTCAGGAAATTCAAGATGGTAAACCACCTTTCCTATAACCTCTGTTACCTTGTATGGCCCTACGTGCTGATGGGCAAGTTTCTGACATAGTACATCTAAAGAAATATTTTGAGAATCCAGATAAACTTGGCTACCTACTTTCAACACCTTACCAGGCACACGCTTCTTATCTGCAAAGTCTTTGTAAGTATGTACTGCTCAGTTCAGATTAGCCAAGCAAAGTGCATGAGTTTGTTGAATGTTCCATGAATATTTCCTCCCAGGGGGGTTATCCGCTTCAATAGATGGTAATGGTTCCCAGTTCACATCATACCCATAGTTAGCTTTGAATGGTGACATTCCAGTTGAAGAGTGATCTAGAGTTTTATAACAGAACTGGACCATAGGCAACAAATCAACCCAGTTGTCCTGCTCTGCATTAACATAGCATCTCAGGTACTGCTCCAGCATCTGATTAACTCTCTCAGTCTGTCCATCAGTCTGCGGATGGTATGCAGTGGATAAACATCTCTTGATTCCAAGGTCTACAAGGAGCTGTTTCAAAAATTTGATGTGAATTGAGGCCCTCTGTCTGAGATCACCTCCTTGGGAGTACCATGATGCAGGAATACATTTCTCAAAAACAGATGAGCTGTCTCTTTAACCGTGACATTGGTAGAAGTTGGGATAAAATAAGCCATTTTAGTAAATCTATCTACCACCACCAACACTGCATTAAATCCTTTGGAACGGGGTAGCTCTACTATAAAATCCATGGATATTGACTCCCATGGCTTTTGTGTGATTGACAATGGCTGTAATTGTCCTCCAGGAAGTCCTCTACAAACCTTGGTGCGCCCACAGACCTCATCCTGCCATATATTTTAAACA